>DWLI01005245.1:0-10236 GCA_018249915.1 Cecropterus dorantes dorantes
AATACTCCCAAATGTAACTTAAAAAGCCGAAAACTTTAACGTTAGCACATTTTTTATCCATCAAACTAGGATACAATCAATTTGATAATAAATGGTTACTTCCACACGTACTCGTTTGTAATTAACGTTACATTGACAGATGTATCCAAGAGATACCCATCGCGTCTTTTGTCTTGAAGCAGCGTCTTTCTGTGTACGATCAAGAACCACAGCGATTACCAACACGCATGCCACGCGCGATGACAAAAGGCCTCATAAGGGAAAGTCTGTGTCCTGCAAATGGATGGATAAACCAATAATGCCGTAATAGTAAATCCAGCAAGAATTCTACTATATTGTGAATTCTGTTGATACTTTCAAGATGTACAATCAGTTTTATTTCAATGATTCAAACTAAAATATTCGGATTCACATTCTATCAAATGAATGCTATCAACGCAAGGAATTAAACATTCTGAATCGTTGGCATTTGCTGCCTTTTTTACTGCAAACGAGATGTCTATAGATCACCATAACAAAGCGTCGAGACAAAACTCGGTCCATTGTTTGACGTGAGTGGATAAGGCCTCGAGCGGCATTACGACTGCGACAAAGCGAAGCGCAAACTCCATAAATTAGTGCGAATGGACGATGAATCAATCAGGGACTAATGAATACGAGGGCGCGAGCGCTCGCACACGGAGACCCTCCGCTGAGACCACCTGTGTACTCCTAATTCAATGGCCGCTATTATTAGGTATCACACCAAAATAATGCATAACGCATTATTGTACGGTATATCTACGAGTACATGTGTTATACGGTACACAGCATGGCAGTGGTTATACTGAACTGCCTGATATAGTTGAGGTTTCCAACCGATTAGTGATGGATATGCGTGTTTTGGACTTGGAATATAATTGGCTTTTGTCATTATACGATACAAAGAATTGTATCGTATGACTATGAGTAAAGAAAGCATTACAATTTAAAACTATTCTCAACCTCGAAGACACATTTCCATGTAGGAACCACAATGTTAGCGAGTAACAGTTATAAACATACTTGATTCGCAATCAAAAAGCTTTTATGGTAGGTTGTTCTGAAGTACCGAGAAGTGCGTTTGAATATAATAACACTGAGCTTGAGTACCTATTCCTTTGTACTATTTGTGTTATTGAATAGTCGACGCATTGAGATGCACTGGTACTCAGCGTGTATGCATAATTGTGACAATGAAGATATTTAAGAGCACGTCGTAAAACTTGACACTGCTAAACAATGTACGAGTGTGTTCTTTTGTGGATAAACTATTAAGTATTCATCGTTTGTTAGTACGCCTTAAAAATAATACAATAACATCCACATGTTACAATTTAAATTTCATTTTTTATTCTCATGTAATTCACACACATACACGCAGACAAATACACAAGCAAACTTAGAAATCTATATAGTGAACGATCAATGAGCTGCAATTATTGAAAATATGAAGAAATTAATATGACAAAAAAAATCATTTTTTTCAGTTATCACCGCTGTCTGTGAGTTAGCCTGCTTTAGTCACAGTTACAAATTATATACCTAGGCCATGTACATCCTCGCACAAACTTTCATATCTATTACATAGATAAGATATTTTGATAGAGTCTATAAATTTGCCTATCCTTAGAATGTTCTTATCTGTATGTAAAAGTCGTAGCCAAAGCTTGTAAAAATTCGACAATATTTGCGGAATGTAGACCGACAATACAAACATCATCGCCGTTTATTACTTAATATAACGCTATACGTATTATACAAATATTTAAAACACTCAAATAAAATATTCATAGCACGCACCATGCGTACATCACAAGCTAATTATTTTAATTTCTCAGGTCGACGTCGCAAGCATGCCCAATAATAACGATAGCACTCTCGACGTCCCAAGAATTTAGATGAGTTTACTTTTTATGAGCAGTGATAGTCAAATTGTTATAACTCTCAATCGACGGTCCGAGGTTTGAATCCTAGGCATGCACCAGTGATTTTTCTAATATAATGTGCGTGAGAATATTCTGATGAAATCTACACACGTGAAAGTTCTTCAAAAAAATTCTCAAACTATTGTCAAGTCTATCAATTCGCACTTGGCCAGCGCGGTAGACTACGGCCTGAAACTCTCTCAATCTGAGGGAAGATGTGTGCCCACCAGGAACAATACTGGGTTGACGACTACGTATAAAGATTAAAAACATTGCAAACGTTTCAACTAATAATAATTAAAATACACACTTAATTATTGTAATTTTACGAGTCACTATACGCGCACTTTAGTTTTTGTTAATTAGAAAAAAACTATGATTGTTCAGAGAAGTATATTATATGTTCAATATTAGTCTTTGATGGGCGCTTCCTTTATAGCACACATAAACATATAAACGAAGACTATAATTATATTAATAAAATGTAAATTCCCGTTTGTAATATGAAAATTACTGCGGTTTTCAAAACTAGCTTTTTTGCGATTTCTAAACATAAAACAATTTCAATATTGTATCTAGTTAAGCTATTTAAATAATTTGCATAGGACTTTCATTCAAAAATTTTACAAAGTTTGATACTTTGTATCAAAATAACAATGTACGGGATCCCTGCGTGCTATTTGAAAAATCGTGCGCGAGGAGTCGCTTATGCGACTTTGCGTGATGTTTCAAGCGAGCGGAATGGCGTAGGGGCTCAAGCGAGCGTTGCCGCACGCATAATCTCGTAAACAAGACTTTACAGCAATTTTTTATAACTATTTAATTATTATTATATACACAGAACAATTAAGGAAAACTAACTAACTGAAATATACACCAAGGTAATATAAATACGGTAGCGCATTGGTATTGCGTTCAATTATGATATTGCAACGTCATTCGGATTTATTAAATGACTTATCTAATGATTTATCATTACGTTCGCAGTTCAGTTGTATCTGTCTTTTCTAATAAAGGTCACTGCGGTAATTAAATAATGATATATGGTTTACACTAGAACGTTACTAAAAAAAGAATATATTTGTAAAGAAGTTAAGTAAATAACTAATCATAAATAAACGAAAATAAATAATCAAATAATACGATGAAGCAGAAAATAACGCCGGTCACAGTACACGGTCAAACCCAAAAGGCCATTCATTCCCATGCTGATAACACTAATCGTCAAGAAATGAGATATAAAAGGAGCAAAAAGGCTAATGCACCGTTGGGGTCGTAAAACAAATAAACAGAACACACCTCAGCGTTCCCGCAGCCAAGCAGACGTCGGTCGCTTTGAGTTCCAGACAAAAACCCACCCATTTCAACCTTTTAAGTAGGTTGTTAACTTTTTGATTTATGGTCAATAATAGAGACGCAACGCCGTGGGAGACTGGGCCCGATACAAATGTATAATTTTAATGAACCCCCGTGAATATAATAAGCCCTTGTTTCAATATGAGATAGAAATCGTTTCGTGCTCGGTAGGCATGTAGGGATTCTCGTATTCGATTCGTTAGGGTGGTCCGCTTGATGAAGCAATTTCACAATTCCTGACCCATTGATAATAAACACATAAAAAGTTTTTTTTTTTACTTTCATTCACCGCGTAAAAGTTCGCGGTTAATCAAAATTGATTGCTTGTAAGATTTTACTATTTACGAGACTCTGGCGCCACTTGCTTTATTGGATTTATTTACGTATAAAATAGTAGATATGTACATATATTCCTCCTCATGATACAATATATTCTATAAACATACTGCAGTGCACCCGTAACAAGCGGTCTCGAGTTTTTATTAGTAATGGACAGATCAATAAGTCACTTTGTTGTCCAATAATAGTCATCGCGGCAATAGATTCGGATTTGTAAGCGGTACGAGTTATTATGGCAGAGTGGTCCATTGTCTGAAGGTGGTTTGCTACTGCGCAATCTTGCTATGCTATTGTCGACCACGGCGTGTGGGCGAATCGCGGTCACTGATACAAGGGAGCCTCTTCCTTGCTATACGAACATATACTACAGTAAAGAACAAATAGTATATAATGTATTTCAAGACACTATATGAAGTAAACCATTTAAATAAATTAACGAACACGTTATTTTCTTCAATAACAGTATTATAATTTAATAATAAAAACATAATTACGGACGCAATAAAACGATCAACACGTCGGCAGTACTCAAAAGTGATTCCGTGCAGTCATTTCGAAAATAACCATTATTTGATTTGGAATTAATCAACTTGTTAGAGTTTGGAAGCGGACGTAAATTGCCGATCTTTTTTGGTTTTATTAAGTTCGCATGTCGGCTTAGTTTGTTTTGTGATGGGATTATAGGGTTTTTTGCCGTCCTGCATCTGGGTGGGCGCTTCGAAACAAGACAACAGCGCTGCCCAACGGTCATAATCGACATTACGTACAGTACATTTGGTGGGAAAACACAGCGTGAAATGACCATTGCATTCTTTAAAGTCATTATCGTGTCTGACTTATCAGATTTGGAATATGATCGCCGCTATAAAACATGACTGTATATCAAATGAAAAATTTAACATTTTAATGAGAATTAGGTTGAACCGAACTTGAATTTATTTATGAAATGTTTATCATAAAAATTCTTGAGATATATTAAAGTTGTTTTTTACTTATAGATGTTTGCATTTCAATAATTCCAATATATAGTTTGGTATTTAAACATAGATACATGTTTGTAAAACGAATGAACGTAGGAGTATAAGACCGATAATTGCAAGACATTATCCTATAAGTATTCCGGCATCGATAAAGTTATTACTCGTAGATCATATGTGTGCAATTACTATTCTGCCCACTCAATGTGTGACGTACATTTAGTAACAAATTTGTCTACCGCCAAAGAACAAAAACAGAACAAAGTAGGGAGGATTCGTACCGTTATACCAGCAAATAAGAATAACAGATAAAGTAATTACCATCACAAACAGGGCAGTTGTAATGCATGTTGTAGTGTGTATGCCGTTGGTGCTTCGGGCTGTCGCACGCTGCGTAACATTCCGGCCTCGATACCGTGATGACTCCTGCTTCGCACCGGTACAGTTTACCGTCCTCCCCCCACTCAGTATGCGATGCGTGCTCGGTACCGTTGTACCAGCAACCCTTACAGCGGACGCAGCAACCGTTCCGAGGCATCACGACAGCGCAGTCTACCGACGGCCCACACTCCTCAGCACCACTCCGACACTCCACGAAACCGTTCTATAAAAAACAGAAATATAGGTTTTAAAACTGTTCACTACAATTCAATAGCTTTGGGATAATCTTACATATATTATAAATGCAAAAGTTTGTGGGAATGTATGTGTGTTTGTTACTCATTCACGTAACAACTTCTGGTCAGATATCACTGAAATTTGACACACAGATACTTTATAACCTGGATTAACACATCGGATACTCATTACCGTGGTAGATGTGACCTAAGCGGGCGGAGCCGCGGGATAAACCTAGCCTTACAATATATATAAAGCATTTTTATTAAAACGACTGAGGTTAATGTGTTTTGTAACAACCATCTTTATTATATAATCTAATGTAAGACATTTAGTAAGCTTTAAATATTTAACAATGTTTTTATTTCTCGTACTTTATATTGATCATTTTAATATCAAACGATTCGTGGTAAGGTGGTATTATAAATATTTATATCTACATTTGTTGCTTAACGAGTAAAAAATGTATAACAAGATATAATTCTATATAATTACATGAAATCCATTGGCGTATTTTAAAGCAATTCTAACTCGGATAAAATTATTGCCACATGATTTCAATCACTAAGCTCTCGATGTAAATAAATATTATGTATTTATAGCGGAATGAGTTACGACAAGCGACACGGTTTATTACGGAAATAAACATTTTTAATGAAGACAAAATATGTGCCAATTACGGTTTACGTTTGTGGTTGTTACAGATAGGTGCGGAAATGTTTTCCATTACTATTTTTTCCTTATTTACAATGTGCTTTGTTCAATCTATTGTAGTAATGAGTATTAAATAATATTATGTGTGAAGGGCATTTTTATGTTGAGGAAGGTTGGTTATCACGTTTGTGTATGAAACTATGTCTTATGTCGGGTCCAGTAAAATGAAACAAGTAGCTTCGATCAGACTTTAGTCTTTTAGTTATTAAAGTGAACCTTCATTATAATTGTTGAGATATGAAAATCTATGAAACGGAAATGCGTTACGAAACTGTGACCCTTTCTGTATCACGTTAACGATTTTACTTCATAGGCTGTATAAGAACTCAAGTTTAGCGTATTCAAAATAAGATGTCCGAATATGCTCTGCAGTGCAGATTGCAAGCTAATTATTTGATTATTAAAGTCAATAGAGAGTGCGCATATTTTTCCTTTACGTTCGCAAATTTAAATTTCTGACACTGTATTGGCTAGAATATATAATAAACTACAGAAGGTATACTTCATTGTATATGTTTAAATATGTTACAAAAGGTACCATCAACCAAGATTGTACAATCATGAAATGAAACTTACAAAGTAAATAATACAATTTAATGTTAAGTGGACTGATATGATACGATAAACAAAATAACTTATTTTCTTCAATTTATTTTCGAGATCCTTTTAAATTAAAGCCATGAGATGAAAGCGTTGCAAAGGCTCAGAAACGTTAAAAAAATAAAGAGAATTATATAACGATTTTTTTCTGTTTTTCTTCAGTGTGCGGTCTACCTAACTTGGCAGACATGTTCAATATTAGCGACCAATATTTACTCATATCTGTACACGTATCAAACGTTTTAACACCAAACAGTGTGGCATCCTAATTTGAATGTGGTCGAGGCCCCCACGAAACTGCCACATTCATTCCTCGACAAAGAACCACGTGATCATGTGACGAAGGAATCCCAAATTTTTTATATATCTATATTTAAGATATATAGATAATTTGGGTAATGTTTTGTCAGGCGTATGTATTTATGTTTGTTTGTATGTATATCCATTTATTTGGCACGCGCTACAGCTCAAACGGGTTGACGGAGTGTGATGTATGACATATCATTTAAATCGTCTCAGTTTGAAAAGTGACATAGGCTACATAATTTAAAAAAAATGTCCTTGAAATAGAGGAATGAGGGTAGAGATGATTGCTTAGTATTAAGATAGTATGGGTCAAAATGAAAGCTATTAAATAGACCTATTTAAAAATATTATAATAAGTACTTTTACTTGATTAATTTGTCAAAAACTCTTATAAGCGTTAAATTAAATATATATCATTATGAACTAAATTTCGCTTTTAACAGTCGGGTTATTTGTTTTAATGTCTTTAACGATGTTACTAGTTATTGGTTAGGATTACATCCAATAATACGGACTGTCAACTCAGTAGAGGGGCCCCCGCGAAATGTTTTGTGATAAACATTTACTTAATAAAACATTGTTTTTTTTATTTCTTTTTAATTATTTAACAATGATAAAGCATATGGTTATTTAAATTGTTTCATTGAATAATTTCATTATAACTTATTTTAACGACGTAAGAAAATATCGAATGAAAACTAACTTCTATTAAGAACGACAGTTTTGTGTAGTTTTGTGTGGCTAATCTTTACTTGGTGGTCATGGAAGTTAATAGTCCAAATGTTCCGAGGGCAGATCTGTAGATACTCAATAGAATAGTACGTAAAGAGTTGGTAGAGATATTATAGCGGTGAAAAGCTACCGTGTTTTTGTTTGCTTCGTTCGAAATGCAAGGCAATAATATAGTCCAGTCGAATAAAGTTACGAAAAGGAAAAATACGTTATTTGCCATAATACAAGACGATTTTTATGCCAGATATATGTATACGAGGCATCTAAATATGAGGTTTTCAGACACGAAACCTTTACATATTGTTTTTGTACCATTAAAACTGCATAAATATCAAAAATGCAAATTTTGATTTAAGAGTTTATTTTACTAGACTAGTAAGTCGTTTCAACTAAATCGTAGTCTTCAGAAAAAACAATGTCTCTATAATAAACCTCAAGTAACACTGTTATCCTATCTAGATTCGGGTTATTACTTCTCATAAGCACTAGTGACTGAGTGAGAGAGCTGACGTTCATTAGAATAAACACGCACCTTTAAACTAAGCAGACCGTTTATAGAAATTCACATGACTCGTGTTACATTTACCCACGTATAAATGATCTCCAAATATAATTTTAGGTTAGCAACTCCAGGTTTGTACCTCACCTAAATCAATTCCGTAATTGACGTAAGTACTGCATGCTTTTACAACTATAGCCATTGTAAGGGCCTACGCAGACATACTACTTTTAGAATCAGCGATCGACGATGCAGCTTTTCGGAAGCATGCGATAATCGCAGCTATTTTTGGACACTCGATGCAGCTAATGAACGCGAAAAATAGTATTAATTTAGTTATAAAATGTGTGTTTCCGTTACAGCGGCCGAACGCATCCAATCGCCTAAATATGATGCATCATCATAGCAATCGCCTAAACGCGTATCAACGGAACTAAATCGTATGTCTGCTAGGGCCGTTAGTAATAAAGGTTGGAATTTACCAGATTCACGAAGTGTTAACAGATAGATGAACATTGTTTTATGTGGTGTTCAAACATAGCGTAGGCTAATCGAGGCTTAAATAATGACCTAACATAAACAATTTATATCTAAAATTAAATTTATAACAATAAAGCGTAACATGTGCCCGTTTTAGAACTCACCTGTTTTAGAACGTATCGTCAGGTTTAAGATTAATTTGTGACGTCATTCGTAATGCTGAAATGGCGTGGTCATGGAAAGTTAGAGATTTGTTCGTAGATTCGTATGAAGATAGTAGGAAATTTGGTTTCCGAGCATTTGAGATTCGACACCTATATGCGTGGGTACTATGACTTTTTTAAATACAACGTGCATTTAAAAGTTACTCATTTTATTACTGTTTTGACAAGGAAAGAGCATTATCTTGATGAGTACTATGCAGACTTCAGTCTGCGTAGCTCGAGTCAAGTTATAGGATTCAGCGAGATTCAGTTACGGTGCTTTGACGCATGTGTCGCTGCAAATTGACAACCAAAAAAGGTCGCTAAATCCAAATATTCTGCAGCCCGATAAATGTCCTACTCGCGGGTGCAAGCTGAGTTTCAAAAATTTTCCTACAGGATATTAAAAAGTAATAAATATTTGGCGCCCCCCAAAAACGTGCTTGAGGCCCTCTGGGTCTTGGCACCTGGAGCGGCCTTTCCGTTCACCCTATGGTATGTCCGGCCCTGACTAAAGTCAACACACTTTTGGACAGCGTGACATGTAACCTAAAGATTTACAATCTTAGAAAATTGTAAATCATGATATACATAGACATTTTTTCCGCAGTGTATTAAAATTATGATTTCTATAAACAAAATGAAAAGGAAACACCCAAGCCTGGAATAGATATACAAGAGTATCATTAGTAGGGAGAAGACATACCTATTTAATTATTACTAAATCTATTTATATTTAATTATATTGCAAAAAGAAAGAAAGCACAATTTAACATCAAAAGTGGAAGCCTACTTTCCTCTTCACCTGAAACCCAATGCACTTTACATCAAAATATTACTATTCCTGGCAAAGTAACAAGCCGGGAAAAGCCAGGTCGTGTCTCTAGTCTATTATTAAGAGAAAGTGAAATCCACCCGCAGTAAACATAAAGAGTTATTGAGTAACCAAGACACCGGCAATGCTTACATTGTTTATAATACTATTACCATGACTAACATCAAAGTGGCGAGCGTCCGTGGCCTAAATAGGTAATTTCTATCATGCCAGTATTAGTTTAGTATATTGTAGCCAACAATTGTTATTGTTACTTAAATCTTTTTTCTTCCAAAGCACTACCTATTACAGGGATGGTGAACGAATGGCACGCGACACAATATTTTGGGTCTTTATTAGCCTATAGTTAGGCGATCTTTTTTTGGGTCTCCAAATCGTAGAGACTAGAGACAACGGTGTAAAAAACTAGATTTGGCGACCCCTGCTTTTTCTGGTCGTCAAATCGGAGACACACCGGTGTCAAAAACCATTTAAATTAGGCACAGCACGGCAAAATATTTTCTTGGTAATATTTACAAAACGCTATCAATTATTGTCGATTAAGTACAAATAAAATTCAGACCATATATTTTTAATGAGGGGAAAATATGTAGCAGAGTATATTTATAATTAATTTCTTTTTTTGTTTGAC
>DWLI01005246.1:0-10236 GCA_018249915.1 Cecropterus dorantes dorantes
GTTGCAAGCGACTAGAGTGGGAGCTCGAATCGCCCAGCCAGCAACCCCGAGAACCCCGACTGCATGCCGTCACAGATATTGGAAGATGCAGGAGGACAGTTACACGTCCCCCAGGAGTTAAGCCCGTTAAGGGCGCCGCGCTAGGGGACACCGGTGCGTTCCATTGGAGATCCCGGAGTCCCCTGCAAGCGCTGAGAAGGGCCAACGAGGGGGTTTTAGTGGGTAAAAATCCCACATATCCCGGAGTCTCTTCCAAGGCTTCGGTGTACCTTTAGAAGATCCCCCCTCCCCCCCACCAAAAAAAGGTACCTACCCGTTACATCATAAAATGTACCGCCTAAGTGATATATTTTAATATGTAACGGGTTTAATATGTAATATGTAACAATATGCGTTTTTAATTACTTTTGCTGGTATTTCGGTCCAGTTACATGGATCATGGTCACGGCGAATCTCTTAGTTTCGGAGAACGTGACGTAACAGACAGGAAAACTACATTGTTTTACACATTGATAGGATTACTTCTCCTTTGAAAAAATATTTTTTTGAAATAATTATTATATCGACTGTAACATATTCCAAAACGAGATGACCTAAGTCGCCGCTCAACTAGCGCTCTTCGAGGAAATCGAGGTCAGTGTTAGAGCATCTTATCTTCGACGTATGCAAAAGATGTGCTTGTGACGTAAAATTATATTAGGGAGTATAATGTCAAGAACGTAGGTAAAAAAGCCGTAGGTTTTTATACAACTAAACGTATCGTATCCTAGTTCAATGTTATTCTATTTAATAGTAGTATTAGTATTTCTACTCGTTTACAAGTAAGTGTATATAGAGGCTTATTTAAAACATTGTTTTTACCCGTGACGGAACGGAGACGGTATATGCGTTTTGTGCAACAAACCAATGTTGCCATTTTCAAAACTACTCGTTCGATTTTGATGCGGTTTTCAGTGATAGGTTCGGGTTCAGTTCCATACACGGGGTTTTTACAGTTAGCTTCTACGCCTGGCACGCATCTACTCATCTCCCGTTATCCTTTAGTTGCCTCCTACGACATCCACGGAGAGAATGGTAGCATTGAAGACCTACATCACACAGAATATATTATAACATTATTGTACTTACAGTTTATAAGAATGGGATAACAATACTCCGTCTAGTAACAAAGAAATCCTTATCTACAAAGAAATCAGTATTGACTTATGTTGTATAATATTTAAGAGTTGTAGGTAAGTAAGTAAGTGTAACTTACTAAGTTAGTAAGTTATAGAATTACAAAAACAGATATTATTTACCATTAATACCTGCTATACGACCAATATGCTCTCACAAGTGAGAAATGAGTTCAATAATAAAAGCAACATCTCACAAGAAAAATATATTTGTCCATAAGCGAAAAAAATATCGTTCAAGATTACGTTCACTGAAGTTTTCTGAAAGCGGAAGCAATTTGCCGTGAACCGTTCCAAGCAAATACATGTAGGAATCTTATTAGGGAGACGTGTTTACTGATCCGTTGCGTTCCCTTATTAATTATTGAGGTTGAGGGTACGACCTCCTAGCTCTTTAAGCTATTAAAACGATAACTAATTAAGGTACAGCACTATGTATAATACTTCTGTTGTTTGTCTCTTTGTTTCAAGTCTGATGCGGAAACTACGAAAATAATTTCGTTATTTGTTTGTAAACTAAATAATTATGCTTAAAAACGGGAGCTTAATTAATTCCGCTACAATAACGCGAACTTGAGATATAAGAAAAAAATGGCTATCCATTTTAATTATTATAAAAAGGGATGGTCAGATTACTGTTTCATTCATTAGACGCTATGAAGTACTGTAATATAAAGAAATAATTATATAAAAATAATATTATAAAGAATTAAATAGGGTAGTAATACAATAACATATACGATTATAGCAAAAAATTAAAGATATTATGTTGTAGATAATATGACTATGAAGCATAGTTTCAATCTTTGTATTATTAAGTACACATTAAACTGAAGTATAATTTATCACTTATACCCACTCGCTACAGTATTTGTTATTTACCACCATGAAATCGAAGTTATGGATATATGCTTAAAACCTCCGAGAGACTCGTTTTCACCGACAACCGCTTACCGCTCTAGTATCATTTGCAGTGTAATTTCGTGGCCTCATAAAATCGGACACATACACTTGTTTTTAACTCTCAATGCTAACGCTTGCTACCTAATACAAATGACGCTTGAAACAGTGGTTTCATGGTCCACGGGTAAAGCTACATAAAACGTCAGATGACACAAATATTAACAGTGAAGACTTCGGCAAAATTAAATTCACGATTCACGATTTCGCTCTGCAACATTATTGTACTCCCACTGAAAGGATACGCCTACAGACTTTCTCGGAAAAATATCACCAAACAATATGATACCAAAACCGAGTTCGCCTTTCAATCCACGACAATAACCATTCAAAGTTCCAGAAGCGTACAATGTCATTTGACAGAGGTGACTGCGATCGCAATAGTTAACTGGGAGTGCGACAATTGCATTTTTATTCCACGATGGCATCGCAAAAACCGCTTTGCAAACGAGATCCGTGGGACTATCTCAAAAGACTTCCTAGAGTAAAAAGCTTGTAAAGGCGCTTTAAAATGGACGTAAAAAATCAGGTCGCAAGCACAATGAGAGCCGCAGAAGCAATTTGTCTTCTACTAGTATGAGCAGAGCCACATTCCTAAATAATTAACGGCGTAACTTTGCGTAAACGAAACTGTAGTGAAAGTAATGGAAGTATTAGGTACTTCTATTACTTTGAAGTTAGATTTCAGGTGACTCGGAGTTAGATGCGCAATAATCGGGTACTTTGAACACGATTAAACTTGTTTCCTTTTTGAATGTTGTTTACTTACTTTCCTTCTGTACGCTTCCAAAGTTTAGACCCAGTTTCCTTTTCTCATTTTTCTTTAGATAACGACTGCTACTTGGCGCTTTGTGCATTTTATTTGTGGAGAATAAATTCCTTGCATTTTATAGCAATAATTTTTGGACTTAATTTGAATTTTGATCTATCTACTTCATTTATAATTGTACAGAATACAAAACATTAAAATGAATTCAACATATCGCTATACTTCCCCTACTATCGCATCTTTTCTCATTTTATATTTTATTAGTCTTACATGACTCTACGGGTACACTGGGTAATCCGCAAAATCGATTACCTTGTAAACGTCAAGTAAAAACTAACTGGTCTTGCTTGAACAGTCTTAGCTCTGAGGTGTTGTGGGACAGCCGACATGCTATTATTTTTAGATACTAGATGTATGTCACTTGTCCTTTTCATAATCAATTTATTTACTTATATATTTTTAGATGTAGTATTTTTTAACCTGTCTTTTTTGTTACATGGAAAAACTAGCTCCAATATCTTGCCTTACATTTGACTAAACAAAAGGTTTGTTTGGTTATGAGAGTAGAAATCGTGTTTAAACGTGTGTTTATATAGTGTGGACGGCGTTCTCAACATATTGTCATTATCAGACTGCCACATATCTTTTCTATCCGACCCACAGAGTTAGCCGTGACTTGATACACATAATAAGTTACTAAGCTACAGCAAGACAACATGGTATAATGTTACGTTTGAGTATATAAATCAGTTACTCGTACATATCATGAACTAATTAAGATCGTTCTATGCACCTACATACGTATACATATATGTTTTGGATAGCACTAATATTATATTCACCTTCTCTAAACACATGGAATTCAATAAGCGTGTTTCATTAGAAATGGTGGGATTGCTTTGAAAGGATTATTTATTAATCGAATGGATATGCAATGCTATTTCAAATAAGCGAAATATATAACATACATAGGTTTACAGGAAATGATTAACGCTTAATAAATTTCTTCGTTTTCATTCAAAATTATATTACACGAAACGTAACTAGTATGTAATGTTATGTGCGAACCAAGTACGAGTTTATTACGTTACAAATCGATCACCGTTTACGTTTTTGACCATACATTGCAATGAACATAGCACGTTTACGTGGTAATTATTTCGAGGGAGCCTAATTAAATTGTATCATGGACATTGATTTGTAAGGCTTAGTTAGAAAAATGTACTTCTCAAAGGATTTTTAGTATTTACAACTTAAATAATATTTGTCACAGATATGCTCCAATTTATAAATTTACAGACCAGGTGTGCTACGCAAAACAAACAAACATAGCGTGATGTTTATATAGCCTATAGCCTTCCTCAATGAATGGATTATTCAATACAAAAATATTTTTTAAATTCGAACCAGTAGTTCCTGAGATTATCCCGTTCAACGAAACAAACTCTACTGCTTTATAATATTAAGTATAGATGTTTATAAATATTCTACCTTAGAGAACTTTGTGTTAAATTTAAAAAACACTAACAACGGCACGTAAGCTCCTTGATAATTTAAGCTATAAACGAGATTTAAAGTGAATACATGATTTAACATGCATTGACAATTCTTCTCATTATTTATTTTCATACGACGACGAGCGGTTATTATCCATTGTTTGATCGCGGCGCATTGCGAAAATGGAACGAATCGATGCCTCATTACCAATAAATAATGTTACACGTACATCCATTGTGGACGTACGGCATATTCTCTTAATAGTTTCTCATCTTATCGCGTGGGTACCGGTCTGACACGCAGACAGTTCCGGATTCGATCGCCGGGTAGACAAATATATAAATGATGAATTTAGATTTCTGCTCCGGATCTAGGTATAAGTGAATTCGTATGTGTTTCCATGGCGCTCTTGACGCATAAAAAAATTAGCGTGGGGCTATGAGTATAGAACGCGTTAATATCAATTTCACTAATATTATAAATGCAAAAGTGTGTGAGGATGTATGTGTGTTTGTTACTTTTCACGTCAAAATTACTGGTCGGATATCGCTTGAATTTGGCACATAGATAGTTTATGGCCTAGATTTACACATAGGATAGTCTTTATCGTGGTAAATAAGGTTAAGCAAATGATAAATATTTTATTATATATACTTGATTTAGAACAAAATCAAGTGAGAAGTTCAACAAATTACCTGGCACGTACATAAAGCTCAATTTTCTACCTTTTTCGTACTTACTCTAATTAGACCGCTAACATGAACAGTGATTACGGGTTATCTACTAACAGACTACGTGATTTTGTATCCACCACAAAAAAAAAAAACGCTAGTAGTTTCTCAAATACTATTCGAGAATATTATATATTATTTGAAAAACGTAAATTGTTCTGGACAATTTGCGCGAAATCAATCTGATATGATAGCATATAAACACTAATAGTTTCTTATAAACTAAATAATATATAAAATATATGATTATAATACCACATAGTATTTCAGAAACGTAAATTATCTTGGACAATATGTAAGACATAGATCAGAAATGAAATAGTACTACATGAACTCCAGAGGGTACCTCTATAAACGTATAAGGCGGCCATAAATTCGATTATGTGAGGTGAAAACGAGGCAACAAATACACATGTACTAGTACATACCTGCCGACCGGCTGAGGTCCATAAATTATTCCGTTAGCACCTTGACTACACTAGTATATTATTCACTGATGAATCTCCAATACTATTGACGTAACTTTATAGGTTTGCATATGTTCTTATTTACCGTATGAATACTGTGTAAAAAAAACCGGGTCGTACTCCGGGAGTGCCGGCAAAAGTGAAAACTTGAATATTAACGTTGTGCAATTTTGATATTTTGAAATGGTTAGGAAATAATTTTGCACAAATTGTTTTATTATTGTTATCAGTATATAAGTACTATAATTTACGTGATAAAATACAATATTAATTTATTGCGCTATCGTACACAGACATGACGATTTATAGGATATTACGCAGTAACACAAACACACACGGACATTCGCGCAACAGCCCTGCGCCGTCTTACGAATTTTCGATCAGGGTCACGTGATACTGACGCGAGTTTAACTTTTTTACCCATAACAAAAGTGCACAACGCCCCTAAAGAAGTTTTCACTTAAAAAAAAAACAATCTAATATTTAGGTCTTTGTATCTGCGCCTACTTACACCGCAATGCTTCACGATTTACTGCTGCTACGAAATACTTCATTAACGCTGGAAGTGACAATTAGCAACGATATTCTGTGTCCTTATAAGATCAGACACACTACATTTGCTTTTTACGCTTAACGCCGACGCAGGTATGTGCGTACTTCATCGTTTTTTTAAGCTGAAGTAGAAAGTAAGTTTGAGCCGACCAATCATTTGAACCTAATCGGTCTTGTGACCGATTGGTTGTCCAATTCACTTATCTATTCAATCGCGAATTGGAATTCTTTCTTCAAACTTTTACAGTTTTCTCTACCACCGTCCAGTCTATAAGTACAATACTTTATGAAAAAATTAATAATGATTTAAAAAATGTAGACAATAGCGATAGGAAACTATGAGTATAAACCGTCTATTGTTATTTCCTTCAACAAAACTATCCGTTTACTTAATCGCAAATAGCGCTCCTAAAATGTCTTCTATAAGCCACTGACCCTCATTGAAACGCCGTAGTAGGTCACGCTGTTCAAGTCTTTCATGCTAAAAGGACCGCTTTCAAACCTAGTTGTATAGCAGAGCAGTAGGTTGCAGTCCTTACAAGTGTTTGCACAAGATCCTAAGTTTACTACGATTTATAAAGATACTAGCTTTCATCCTACATTTAGCCCCCTTAGGGAATGAATTTTCAAATATTATTTGTCAGTGCTCATGTACCTTATGTTAGGAGCTTCGGGCCAAGATTTCATGTTTCTATTTCTATACCCACGGGTAAAGAATGTACAATAGATTGTCCAATGTTTTCATCAATATTCAAGTTGTAGTATATCGAAAAGATTTCGAAATAGTAAAATTATATTTCTATGTTCTTACGTTCTGCGAAGTTAATTTCCATCGTTTAAGTTTGTTTCTCTGATATATGACTAAAATGTGTAGCATAAATGAACAACATAATTCCAATATTTCTTTATCGACATTTTACATTACTTTAAATGCAATAATTACGTACAGCATGTTTAAAATGGGATCGTAAATTAGAGCACGTTCTTAGCACGGAATGAATATAATGAACAAACACAGTACACCAGTAACGTTAGCGCTTGTATAGCAACGCAATACAAAGGACATAATTAGTAGCGCTTTGCCTAAAGGAATATAAAGAAATGAGTACACAATAGCTCATGTGCTCACGCCGAGAACACTCGTTTCGCAAAACCAACACGCTTCTAAGAAACTGGAATTACCCAGCAGCGCCATTTGCATGGGAGCGCGCGGTTAGTTGACTACGCGGAAATTTAACGCGAAGTTGTTTCTGATCAGACCGCGGCGGGCATGGCGTAATGAGTTCAATGCATGTTTGATTACCAAAGTGTAAAAAATTGCGAAGGAACAAAGAAAACTGCATTTTGCCCCAAAATAAACAGAAAGCTGAAAGTTTTCCGAAAGGTAAACCTTTCGGCAGCCTGACTGTCAAGCTCGAATAGATTAACCTCCAAGGATCAAAAAGCACAGCTGATTGTGGACTTCATACAAGCATAGTCAACATAGGTAAATGAATAAGATTGTGCAAATTAATAGTTTCAAAGTTCAAAGAAGTCATCCCACCGATCGGAGACCGTTGGTGAGTATTCGACTGCAACGATCGTTAGAGGAGAGTAAGAGGAGAGGGCAAGAGTGAGAGTTCGAACTGTTCAGTCCACCGACTCAAGGAAGGACGGCGGTTTGTGCGGTTGAATACCGTCGTAAAAACCAGACGTGTCGGTGGCTCCAGCCGCTCATCTGGGTACTCATGGGGCAAACGCAATCAGAGGACTCCGGTTGCGTTCTGTCGAAGGATCCAGGATTTCTCTCCGCAGCGCCGAGGACGGCCACGGGGGCGGTTTTAATACGGTAAAAATCCCACATATCATGGCGTCGTTCCCACGACGTCGTGTACTTTTTGAAGGTTTTCTTCTCAAGAGTTCTCTCGTCTCCTTAAATATGTTAAATATCCGGCCATAGCCAAAGTAATTACACTAAACTGCATCCGTTACGGTAAATTTAAATTATAATTGTCACCATAATCGACAAGCAGTTGTATTTTAAAGCATACCATTAAACATAAATTGGCATTCGATTGAATTTTCAACGGTGCAAGTTGACGCCCGGTTTGAACGAGTAATTGCTACAATCTGTTTGGTCGCCGTTACAAAGACGAGTTGGATTTTCGGGGTTACCACAATGAATTAATTCATTGCTATGGTCAAAATTGGTTTGTGACATTGTTAAAAAATATTTAAACAAAAAATCCGACTGCTTAAAAGAACTTTTTATTCATAAAGATATATTTAATTTGACACTTTTATATGAGTTTTCACCAAAATAATCACGTAGAGTAGATATTATAATATATATGTATTTAGAATGTTCTATTTACTACCTTTCATTTGATATTAAAAAGTTACCTCCCTTTGCCACTATTTGTAGGTGCCATTTTTTATTATATATCCTACAAATGGCACTCTGCAAACTGTCTCAGCCTTTCTAATCATCTATCACACGTCCCAATGCGACAAGCCGTTTGGTACGTGCCAAAGAAATATACATACATACTACACACACACTCGCTCGAAAGACGTTACCCTCCTGACACAGTCGGGTAAAAAAGATTTAGTAGTTATTCTAATTTAGTTATCAGACTTTTTATTGTGTTTCAGTTTTGCTCTAAATGACTCGTTGTGAAAAATATTCAACATTAATATATTTATTATTACTTTTCGAAGTGCATTGCATCATGCAGATGTTCCATAAACACGAGATTCATGTCATAGTCACACTGTTTGGTTAAGTTTCTTATTGTCGTAAACGGATTACTATTCTAAAAGGTGCTACTACTAATCTGAATTTATTTCGTTAATCGCGTTCTATGCTATCTACTGAATAAAAAGGTACTCTTTGAAACAATACCATGCGGCTAATAAGCTATTACCAGCATAATTAGTGTATTTATTGTAATTACGAGCACATCGACCGGTAGAAAACACCCGTAGACCATTACAAGTTCTATCCAAACAAAAAGCCCCAAGTAGATTCCGCTATTACAGATTCCGTCCTGCCATTAAGCCTCCAATCCCTACTTCCAGGTCATTCCATAATGCACGTGTGACCGTGCTACTAGCGGGCTGGGGAATTATTAATGAGTGTCAATGCACCGCCGCGGCGCCGGCCGCCCGAGGTACGGAGGCTTGACATGAATTTGCTGTAAGGCACGTTACACACTTGACGATTTTGCGTTGAGTTTACGCAAGCAGATGAAATATATATAGTACGGTGTCTAAGCACCCTTATTTTTTATACGACAGTGAATTAGCAAAGAAACATACATGTTATTTCGTAATTAACTCCGGATTGGATAAAAATTGCACCTGTATTCGGACGCGTTACTCCTGTGGGCTAAGTCGACTGTACGTTTTTCTTACCCTTTCAGAACATTTGACAAAGCGAATAAAAGGCTCAAATTATAGGTAATCACAAAGTACGTAATTCACAAACAGTAAATGTTCCTACATGTTACCTTTAACTCTAATAGACCTCTTATCTAAAATATTTTCATTGGACTTCAAATATCAAAAGCGAATTGAAGGATACTACTACAAACGGTACTTCTACTAAAGAGAAACATCCATTCGGGTTTATCAGACGATACAAAAACGTAAGCACTTCTGTTATCGCCCTAAAGCACCTGCGGAGGATTGATGTTGACAAGGCAAATAGTGGTGTAATCGCGACCCGGATTAATTCAAGTCGGAATGCACTGAAAACACACTGACCACGTTACAGCTTTGTTATGTTAATGTAAGCGACGATGGAATTTATTGTTAACACCCTCCGAGTCACCCTCTTGAATAAATCACTTTTATCAGCACTGAGCTGCGACTACTTTCGAGCGTTTCGGAAGTCTCGCTTGAAAATGTATGTGATGAAATTTATTTTAATCCGACGCTGTCTGCGGCTTGTGGTGCATTTTCGAACTTAGCGCTTGTTTGTAGATTTATATTTTAGTTACCGATTTTTTTAATACAATGGAGTTACTCGGATTTTTGAACTCATAGATTTTCAGGTAAAAGGGTTTATTATTTTTTTTATTTTTTACGACAATTATTTTTTC
>DWLI01005247.1:0-10236 GCA_018249915.1 Cecropterus dorantes dorantes
CCTGAGGTTAGACCCAGATGCGTGGCTACCCCTGAGGACAAAGTTAGATTTCCACAGATAAGTATGTCTCCCTTACCACACCCAGGCCAGACACACAGCTCCCTATGACGCTGATGTTATTAGGAAGAAGTAGAGGTGGCTGTGGTGTTTCTGAAGTCGAACCACATGGAATTCTTTCACCTTTGCCAAGCTTGGACCCAAATGGATCCACCTGAGGAGTTTCCATGGGAGCCCTCCAGGTGGTCCAAGATGTGTGTATGTAAAGCGAGCGCGTGTGCGGCAGGTACTCGGAGTTCCTGCGGTCGCTGGGCGCGCTGGTGCCGCTGGTGGGGCTGGGCGGCGGCCGCAACGACCCCGACCTGTTCCTGTCGCTGGACACGGCGGGCCGCGACGGCCGCTACACCTACGTCTGGAGCGACGACATCATGCAGGTACGCCTGAAGCATCGGACGTCTAAATTAAGGGGCGTGCAAAACAATGTCACACCAGTCGCATTTTGCCCGAGTGATCAAACGTTAGCAGTGACGTTACTATGATAAAGTTATGCAAAACATGTGTAAAAAATATATTTAATATTTATTTTTTTAATAGTGATTTTATCAGGTTCCACATTAATGTTAAAATAATATTATTCAAATTAAAATATTGTAATAGTTAAGAGAATTATTTCATTGTTTATTTTTTTAACATTTACATCATAATTGTTGTATTCAATCTAATATCAGTTTTTAACTAATGGCATGGATTGCCTTAAATGTATGCGGTTACTCTCTATCAAATACAACGAGTAAACAAAAATATGTATCAGGAATCGACAACCAACAACCTAAATAAAAATAATATAAACATAAAATGGAAATATACAAACTTCACAGTCTATTTATTGCTGATGACCTTGCTTTCCGCCGGCAAAATACATTATTGACGAACTATTTTTATTCTTTTACCTACAATGTGATCCATGTGGTCGATAACTGGTGTTACAAAGATTCCACTGCTGCTTTTGCTTTGCTTAAAATAATGAGGCGTGCCCTATAGGTGTTGTTCCACGTGGCGACGGCGATGCCCAGCTCGGCGAAAGACCCCTCCTGCAACGAGAAGCGCAAGTACATCGGCAACGACTTCGTGTCCATCGTGTACAACGACTCCGGCGCTGAATTCAACATCAACACTATTAAGGTACACACGAATATGTTTTATTGTTTGATTGTGAACAACGTTATAAAAATATTTTGAAATCAATTAAAATTCATTCATTCATTTGTGATTTTTTTTTTTAAATAGTCCAAAGGCTACTAGTTAGTAAGAAATATACTTTATAATAACATTTTAATAGCTTATGTACGAAGCAAGAAGTCTACCGCCTCATTAATAAATCTGTTGTCATTATTAAATAGTCCTGAAACTTTGTCAGGGACTCGTGCCGTAGTACGAAACCTTTATATTCATTTTGATCAGTAGCCGACAGCCCATCACGCGTCAATGGAACACGATGGGGAATGCGTGCGCCCTCCCCTACTCTTGGGGAAGGACGCGCGAACAACTATTTAATGTAATGTGCATGCGTGGTGCAGGGCCAGTTCAACTTCTGCATCGTGGTGGTGGAGCCGCTGGCGCACGGCGTGAGCGTGGTGTCGGTGCGCACCAAGGACGAGCGCATCCGCGGCCGCTTCCTGTCGCACGTGGCCAGCTCCGTCGTGTCCGACCACAACGCGCCCGTGCTCGCGCGCCAGCAGGCGCTGCACTGCGCGGTACGGACGCGCATATTGTTGTAGTGTCTTATATAAAATATTTTATATTTTATGTGAATCAAATTTCGGTTTAAATACCTCATGCAAATGTGACGAGTCATAGCGTAGCGTGGTAACTATAGAAACGAGTATATGTTCGTGTGTGTGTGTGCTTACAGCTAGCGTCGCAGATCTGGCAGTCGCTGCAGGCGGGCGGCGCGCCCTACGCGTCCAACTCGCTGGAGCGGCTGCGGCTCATCAAGCGGCTGCGGGCGAGGGCGCAGGCCGAGCGGCTGGCGGCGGCGGCCCGCGCGCCCGCGCCCTACGCCGCGCCCTACCAGGCCGCGCCGCCGCGCCAGCGCCGCCAGGCCATCGACGACTTCAACGACTACACCTAGCCGCGCGCGGTACGCCCCCAGCCGTCTCTAGTACTTATAATTAAATCTATTACTCCTATCACAGTAACGCTTCCCTTATAGTTTGATTGTAACGTAACGTTATTCGGATTGCAGCCCGTCGACCCCGCCCCCGCCGGCCCGCGGGCCCGGCCCCGCAGCGGGCCCGATACCAACGTTTGTGAACTATGTATGTGATGTGGAGTGCCGGGGCCACGGAGCGGCCGCTCCGCCTCGAGTTGTGAATGCTGACGTTTTGTGTTAGACCTCGGACTGTGCTGTGGAAACTATTATGATGTGATTCTGCACAAACTTGCGGTAACTATTCGAAAATTCCTACATATGAAAGCTGAGTACCTTCGTAGTTTTTCTGAATATATACTAAAATAATAATTAGGTATAAAGTAATGTTTGGAAAAAATGTACTAGTCATTAAAACTTGCGTGTGTCGATAATAAAGAGGAATATGTATCTGTCGTCGTCCGGTCGTACGGCGGAACGTCACGGCGTCGCGTGAAACGGCGACATGTCACGTGACACAAGTGCGCACGTTTACAGCAGAACAGCCTGTAAACATTTCATATGGCCGAACTATACTCGTACATTGCTGGGTATATCGCTCGCATTCGACATTGCTCTGTGACTTACATAAACCCCACCATGCATCTTGACTAATGTAAAAGGAAGCATTAAGATGTTATAAATCTCGCGTAATACAATAAAATATATTTTTTGTTTAATTCCTGGGTACTAATAATATCTAGACCGTCGCATCATTTCGCTGTTTCATGGGACGCCACGGTGCATGATTCTACAGTTTTCCATGAACATTTCTGACCAGAAAGCAGCACATAAAACACAAAACGTAGCGGGCTTCGTGTATATTATTGAGTATTGTATACGCGACTTTGATGACTCTCGCCGCGCACGTCAGGGCGATATTGACACGTTGAATATTAATTAAACTGCTTTACGATGTTGTGTTTTGTAATATTATGTAGTTGTTTTATTCTACAAAGGAAGTCAGCGGGTAAAGGTGTCGAATTAAAATCCTTTTTAACATATTGTAGCATGAAGAATGCAATACTGTTGGTCGCTTCTAAATCACATTGATACCGATTGACACATTCATATAAATACATCATAAAAAAAATAAGTATTTTTGGTAAAATTGGGCCTTATGTTGGCCTCAAATTAGGCCTAGAATGTGTAACGAAAATTTTGTTCTTTAAAGTAAAATTATTCATTTCTCTCGCGAGGAGATTAATTTCGGTCATCTAGATATAATGATGTAATAACCATAATATTATCTGAGCAACAGTGATACCGAAACAGATCACCTGATAAATGATAATTCGCTGATTGCTAAAATACGAAAATTAATAGACATAATATTTTCTGAGTTAATTATAACTTTTCAGGTGATTCACATGAACACGTTACATAATTTCAGCGAAGTATATATTTTGATTCCAATATAATTTTGTGTAAACATACTTTCCGCTAGTGAAACACTGAAAAAATATTATTAATAAAGGTATTTCGTATCAGCTGACCCAGTATGAGGTCTATGTTGCAAGATCCTTAGCTAAGGCAGCTCACTCGAGTCGCATATACAATTAGTTTAAATGGTTAGGACCGCAGTAGGTCGCTGTCGTACTGCGCCGCTGGGTGATTGTATAAACTAAAACCACAAATTGTATAACAACAAATATATATGAGGGAGTGAAATGAGTTGCGAACGATAATAGATTATACACAGGGAGCCTGTGGGGAACTCGATTTACGCGCGAGGCCGTATACAACTGATATTATGGAACTTAACTCTAAATTTTATAAATCTAAATAGCACTTTGTAAAACACACATTCTCCAAGTAGACTCCATTTGGATGGTGTCTCAAGTCGGCCGTAAATCGTCGTGTCCGGACGGGCCCCTAGCGTTCTTGTAATATACACTTGTGAATCGTTTCGATTGTTTTCTCGCTTTAAATGTGTATAGCCTTATCGAGTGATAATGAATGATAACTTCTGTAATTAAACTTGCATTTTAATCGTTTGTAGTTAGCTAAAAATTTAATTGTTATGAATTACAAAATGAAACGTTATTGTTAGAGACGACAATATGATGCAAGTTGGTGTTTGATGGAATAACACCTTAGAGGTACTGTAATCCTGGTATGTGTATATTTCTCCTTCGGCCGAGAACTGAGGCGTCAGCGTCGACGGTGAACTGACGTGTTGGAGTATTGGTGTAATGTTATATTATATGCGCGGTTTGCGCGATGTTGCGTCTCACCTACGAGACGTACTTGTACAGGCACAAAACGGTTGTTTCTACCGAAGCTAATGGCGGGCCTCGTGTAGGGTCCGCTTTGGTTTGGACGACTGAGCTATTGCTACCTGAATTGAGAAGCCGAGCCCGTGGCGGAGTATTCGGATCCGAAAAACATTTTTCTACGTCAATTTTTCCTTTTCTATGGCTGCTATTTAGTGTTGGAGGGTAATGTAGAGATTCCTTCGGGTCCGGACGCTCGCCACGCCCGAATCCTGTAAATTCCAACCTCGACGATCTTTCGGACCCAAAACGATACTTGAAATTCACTCGGATAATTTTTTTACAAATTTTTCGTGAGATGTGATAATAGTGTAGCGTTTAAATACGATATCTTAATACAAAAATTACAATATTTAATGCTGGCAGTTTTTCTACTCGATAACGCTTCGCTTTTGAAAGGTTTTGATGATTTGATCTGGAGCGGCGGACGCCAGTTCCAGCTGCGACGTCGTCTAGGGGATTCTGCAATTGTGTAACATTTCGTTCGCACCGGGGATGTCAGAGCACGCACTCTGGTGGTCAATGTTGATTTGTCACGTTTTTAGCCTCGATGTTATAATGAGTTTCCAGTTCTGTATGTTAGCCAGCGGAGCGCTAGTTGCTCCCGTCGAATCAATGTTGCAATCCTTTAGGACTAATAGGAAAGAGCCGAGTGTTGCGTGATGGTTGCAACATTTATTGGTCATTACCTGTATGAAAATCAGCTCAATAAATCCTGATAAAATATGGAGTACATATGAAACCCCCACATATTTCTGAGTATTATACTCTAGGTGCTACATTAGTTACTTCTTGGCTCTGTGACTCACTGTTTCTGTAGATACCTCTTAACTAGCAGCAGGACTTCACAATATTACCCAAAAGGATTGTAAGCATTTTATTATTAACTAGAGGAAAATTATTTAGGATCAAGTGATGTGCAATGTTGCAACTCGTAGCATATATGTGTCTGTTGATGTTTTAAAGTGTTACTAACTAAATATAACTCGTTGCGAGATGTTGCACGCAGCACCACTTGTCGCCTCGGAGACCACACCGTACTGTTTCACCCGAGCTGTTTATATTACTTTCCGTGCATTAGGCGCACGGAACGATTTGGATCTTACTCTGCACCGGTAATCAACTAATGATGTTATAATTAATGGATGTTATAGGGTTTATGATTTCAATTCTCCTATTAATATTTCTATATCTGTCGAGGCTGTATGTGGCTTAGAGTTTAATTTGATTTATCTAAATTTAGTTGAAACTGAGCATGTACAGTGGGCCGCGACGGCCAGCAGCCGCCGGCCGCGCCTCCGCGCTCCCACGGCAAGTTGTTAAGCAGTTGAGGCATTTCTTGTTGAAATATTTTATGTAGCAATTTATTTCCTGACGAAAGATTTTGTAATCAAATAAATGATGGCTATTTTTTCGTGTGTTTTATTTTGACCTTTGATAAAGTTTTAATGCAAAAATAGGTTTACTATAGAAATGATACCTACTCCCAATTTGCTAAACCATTATAAAGCTATGTCATAGTAGCATTCTACAAAGCAACTTTTTGCACTCTTAGAGTAAAGTATGTTGTGACCATGCAACTGAATAGCTACAAACTTGCAACTCTTTTGTATAGAATAAGTGAGGAGTGAAGACATCGTGATTATGTTGCTACTGAACGGCTGCATAAATCCTTAAATGTAAATGTGCTTGAAAAAGTAGCTATAGATATTCATAGCAAGATATAAAGTTGAAAGATAAAATAAATCATGAGGTTTTAATTGAAACATTTTTATTTTTATTTACAAATAATCTAAACCTGAAGTTATTACACTAGTTTTATTTAACACAACTTTGCTTCCCGGCTATTATAACAGGAAACATATTACTGTAAATTCACCGAGTAGCTTTTATATAACTATCAGCCGAGGTATTACTGGTCACATCAATAATAAATTACTCTGTGAAACTAAACCAGAGTTCATATATTTACTCCTGTTTCTCAGTATTCAGCCACCTCCTCCATACCTTGACCTTGCCTCGCAGCTCCCTCAGTCGCTTCATCTCATCCTTGAAGTCCTGATGTTCGTCTCTGAAGAGGCCGTACTCGCGCAGCTTCATGGAGAGGCGGTGCGTCTCCACGTGGCGCGGGTAGTAGTGCACGATTTGCTCGTTGGTGTGCAGCGGCCGTTCCGCGAACATCTTCACCACCTTCATACTCTTCGAGTTGGTCGGGATAGCCACCTCGCCGAAGATCCTGTTCGACAGCCGCTTCATGCGCCGAGCGTAGTTCGTCGACGCGTTGATTAGTTGAGAGTATTTTGTGTAATTCGTTGCCATTATTCTGTAAAATTTAATAAAACACTGAATGAGTGAAAAACATAACCGAATAAAAAATAATAATATAACCTACGAGAATATAGTTTTCTACCAAAATGTAATAATGCCTTAATGTAATAAAATTAATCCTTTACTCAAAATTTTCAAATGTAGGTTTTGTAAGAAAATAATTATTTATTTAATATTAGTAATCCCAACCTCAATGTTTCTTGTGTCACCTGTCACATTTTTTTAATATTGTTATTTTGTAAGGCTTTGACTTTTAATGTTCAGCCTTCAGATTGTTGCAGAAATGTTATGTCCATGCGTAATAACGCATAATTATACTTTCGCGCAAGTAAGCGAAGCGGAGTCACCAGCCATTTACCATCCTATAAATTCATAGATTTTGTTAACAATATCACTTGTCAATATTGTCTTGTCTATATTTTTTTACAATGTTATAAACATGGATATATAATACTATACGTCAATGGGTATAAATAAAAATTATTAATAATTTTCCCAGTGAATTTATCATAATCATTAAATTATTTTCTAATAAAAGTATTAAATTCCCTCTGGTCAAATGTTTCGTATTTTTAACCAACTAGCGACATCTGAAACTTCACCATCGTACTAAATATGCATCGCGTTGACTTCTATGCATATTACTATGCATTCCATTGTAGTCCAATGTTGCCAACTCCTAGGTATTATCCGCAAATTTAGGATGTTTTTTTTATTAAGAGCTATTTTTAAGGGGTAAAAAAATTTAAGGGTAGAGTAGTTTTAGGGATATAAAATTTATAATTAGAGCCAGAATATTTCGCCTTGAATCGTTTTTTTTTTCAACAAATGGCAGTGACACAAGAACTTTTCTTTTTGCGGCAGTTTATTTATCATAAATGTTTTTTTTTATCATGGTCAAATACTCAATCGTATTTCGGGTTCATAGTTAAAATTTAAGGGGGTTTAAAATGATTTAAGGGGGAAAGTTTTTAAATAGTTGGCAGCACTACTCTTGTGTCCTTT
Source organism: Cecropterus dorantes dorantes (assembly GCA_018249915.1). NCBI lineage: Eukaryota > Metazoa > Arthropoda > Insecta > Lepidoptera > Hesperiidae > Cecropterus > Cecropterus dorantes. The sequence goes on from DWLI01005247.1 coordinate 7,795, forward strand.
TAGTCGTGCTTCCAAGTTGGGAGTATTCAGGTTGAACCGCTTGCTGCCAATCGAAGTTATCAAAGTTTGCGGTAAGTTTATTATTTCACTTTCGTTTTTAATTCTCGCATAACATTGGTACCATACTATCCTGCTAATTAAAGTCACCTGTTTAATTAATCTGCACTTATATTGAGTAACAATGCATTATTAATAACCCACTTCGGTTAAAATCCAATAATGATTTTCTTCATAACGGGTTAATATATTTCTTCAGTGGCGTTTCTGCCTTAAAGGGTGTACTCTACAGGAGATACATATTCATGAATACTCGGCCGTGATCAACATCGTTTCGGATTATTTGTCTCATGAACTGTGACGGCCAATTCTGCCTTCGTAATGGAGAATGAGAGTTTTTGCAAAATGATAGTTTTTAGATAAACACTTTTTACAAATGTCTATTTCACATAACTCATAAAATTAGATAACTTGATATATTTTTGGTTGCAAAGCTATATATCAAAATATACATATAGCTTTGCTTTATGAAAACGCTATATGAAAATACAATTTATAGTTGAGTATAATAATAAGGCAAATATTTTATGGAAGCCTGTTAAAGTGTTGGTTGCGAAATTTTATCTTTGTGTTTCCTATTGACATACTTTAATTATTTCTGTGAAAGTACAACAAATTATGCACTTGTATGTACTTGGCACATCAACAATCAATATTCGTTACTTTCATATCGGTACTTTACCTCGTTACTCTGGATACTAGCATGAATCATCACATGCGAGGCGCGTCGCGTACGGCTCGTTTGGGATTGTGGGATTTTTTGCATTATAATAAAATTCTATTTCATTTTTTTTTCTTAAATTAAAAAAAATGTTGAGCCTAACGCGTCCCTGTTGTTCCGGGATCTGAATAGAGCTACGATGTCCACTGTTTGTCGTAAGAGGCGACTAAAAGGGGCCTTCCAGGGTTGCAGGCGGCAAGAGTGGGAGCGATCCCGGGAAGAACGGTGACATGTGTGGTCGCATACCATCATGAGGACAGACGTTGCGGTACGCCCAGCCGCTCACCTGGGTAAAGCCTTGTTAGAGCTCTGGAGTCCTCTTTGCAGTGCCGCGGACGGCCACCGGGGAGGTTTTACTGCGAGCCTAGCGACTATTATGACACTAACAACTGTTACCTAAAGTGCATGAATGGCATTGGTAATACTTGTTTACTCTTTAGCTTCTTTTAACTTTCTCTGTCTACTATTTGCTTGTAATTTAATATATCGTATCAAGCTGTGGTCTTCAGTACGTATACGACACCCACGGTACAGTCTGTGTGACCGCTACTCACTAAGGAACTCATACAGCTTGCTACGGCTCTATGAATTTGATAGCTTAGGTACATAGGCCGGCAATATGGCTTGATTTAACTGTTTCTGGCCTTCTTTTGTAGGGTTTCTTGAAGTCGCGCATCTATGTCAGCAAGCCTCAGACTTTTGAAGCCCTCGACGGGAATATCTATTAAGAATGAATTATGTATTAAGGAATTTAGCGCCAAAAGTTCAGGCGAGAATAATGTAAACATAAGCATATGTCGGCCTGGTAATCACTGTCGTGGCAGCCACTGGGCCGATATTACTTTATCTAGTAAAAGAAAATAAATTTAGACAAAACAATCACAATCTACCAGTAAACAGAAATTTATATTTTTTAATATACGAGTACAAAATACAGTCAAAGAACATCGGATGACAAGATATCCATACTTACTCTTATGTATCTGTATTGATCGTAAAGTATCGATAATTACTTATATTATTCCTTCATTTTGTAAAATTTAGAATGACAAATAAATAAAGTATTATTTTGTGTATTGACTTGGAATAAAAGTTTTAAAAGAATTCTACGAAAAAAATCAGTTATCGTAGTGCTCTCCTAAAATATAAGTTTCTTTGTTAGACGATTTCTAGATTCAGGGTATTGTGCCGCTTTAGTAAATAGTCATTCGCTGACTTCAGAGGCACCGAGAATATTTACTTGATGGTATCTGTAGGTACCTGCGGTAGGATATCTAATCGATACATAGTCGCAAGTATCGACGCAACAAGTACTTATTTGCGTATCGTTTCTTCCTATAAAAAATATTAGAGAAAAATCTAAAATTACTACGTTTGTTACCGTGTGCAGCTGCATATTTTTTTATAACTTCTATTTCAAAATAATTCATTATGGGAACACTTTTCCCTTTTTACTTTAAGCACCTTGGGGTTTTCTTAATGTTTTGTTATCGCACTTGAGTAGTTTTAGTCTAAATAATATGTATATTTATTATATATGGTTTAATTTCCGCTTTAAAAACAAAGAAAATTGCGAAAATAAGAAAAAATAAATAGCTTATCGTCGCTTAAGTTCTAACACCGCGTAACTCAAAAAATGGCCATTTTGAGTTATGCATATCATT
>DWLI01005248.1:0-10234 GCA_018249915.1 Cecropterus dorantes dorantes
GTCTGGCCGGGAATCGAACCCAGAACCCACTGCGCGTCAGACCGGTATGGTGACCGCTCCGCCACGCGGGTCGTCGTATACTGTTGAGACTTCTTTAAAAAAGTTGTTAAAAGTGTGTGAAATCTATCAACTTGGCCAGCTCGGACTATGGCCTAAAACTCTCTTTGTCTTAAATAATACCTGTGCCCAGCAGTGGTAGAATAAAGGGTTGACTACGTCCACGATTTTTCTTAAAATGCACCTTCCTGCAGATTGCTGTATAATATTAAGCTCCACAATTGTTTCTTATTTACGGATAGGACAATACCAGGTATTTTTAGTTTGTTTCAAGGTGAACTTATATCACAATGAACCTCGTAACTACTTCGAGCATTCATATGGAAATATAGGCTATTTCATGTAGGATTTGGTAGCCGAGCAGTGATAGCAGAATGGTTGAAGTTCGGCCTCTCGATCGGGAGTCCGAGGTTCAAATCCCAGGCACCACTGATTTTTCTAAAATTATGTGCGTATTAGAAGATAATTATCGCTGCTTTACGGTAAAGGAAAACATCGTGAGAAAACCTACACATCCGAAAGTTCTTTAATAAATTCTTAAAGGTGCGTGAAGTCTACCAATTCGCACTTGGCCAGTGCGGTGGACTATGCCCTAAAACTCTTTCAATCTGAAAGATAACCCGTGCCAGCAGTGGCACAATAATGGGTTGACAGAAATTTAGGATTTGACCACCTACACACACACACACACACACACACACTAGAAAAATTCCACCTGTATTGACGTACGGAAATATGAGGTATTTGTTGAGTATGATACATAGTAAATTAAATTTATATTTTATTTAAGGCCGATGTTTTTTTTTGTGAATATGTAAAAATTCTTATCACATTCAATATGAAAAAAAATATCAATGAGTAACTACAAGTACTACAAGTTTAATCATTGATGCGAAAAAAGATATAAGAAGTTCAATAAATAATTGCTAAAAATGTATAATTTTCAAATCCGTTAATTTCAGGGCAATTTATAACGACGTACCAGGGGAACAAGCTGTTGATGTACCAAGAATATACCTTTTGGGTCAGAACGAAGCCAAACACAAGTTGTCAGACGTGGTACTGCTCCTCAAGGTCATCCTCAAACTGCCGTGTCTCCCTCAAGTGCATAGGAGAAGAGATTATTGATAAGAAATTTGACCATAACCATCCCAAACCTGTGATGGTGCAAGACAGTATAGGAAGATACTTTAGGAAGATCACAAAATAAGGGTGGTCGGTGTAACGCACATTTCATTAAATTATACCATTGTAATAACCATATCGTGCTGAATGTCAATAAAATAGCTTAGATAGTATCAAAGGGGATCGAACAACTACTTTAAGGCGAAGATATTATTAAAAATCCAGAGCAAAACAAAGGAATTCTTAAAGAGAATGAACTTTTTGATTATTAATTTAATTATCAAAGAGAAATATTTTTGCGACCGAGTTTTTGCGCTACCTACTTATTTATTAATCTCTATGACAAAAACAAATAAGGCATTTTAGAATCGCAAAAAATATATCCGTTTTTGTTACCTGTTTTTTTATAATTGCAAAAATCAGTAAAGGAAATATTCAAAATAACTATAATCTTGCATATTGTAACAACTAAAAATTGGATGTAAAAATTTTAAATATTTACTAGATTATCATTATACAGACAGACAGTATTTTCTACATTTAGTAAGAATAACCACTGTAGTGTACATTTTATGAAATCTATACAAGTTGCATAATGTAACTTGCCTATGTAACATGCCTACCTATAATACAAAATTGTTACAAATAAAAAGTATTATTTTGGAATCAAGTGTCATCTTTTTTGACCTCCTGTCTATCCACCAGTAGTCTCCATTGCGTTTATTACTAATCAACGATTTTTTCAGCAAACGGAGCAATCATCCAAATGGCGAGTGGCGCGAGACTGTTTTGGTACTGCGGGTACACTTTTGCAAAATCCAAGGTTAACATCGGCCGGGGGACTGTAAGATGGTACTGCTCGTCGAGATCCCGACAAGATTGCAAGGCCTCCCTCGAGAGCAAAGGGACCACGGTGGTCATAAGCATGAACGTACACAATCACGAGCCCCCTCGCCTATTTATTGATGAGAATGGAAAATATTCCAAAATTAGGGATAAATGTCCAGAATAGCTTTAGTTGGTATCAAGTACATTAGAAAGAATAACTGAACTGTTAGAGATGGTAGAACCAGTGTAGTTCGACCGGGGAAGTACCAACGCCACACCTATTTCTAGCGTGAAGCATTTCTTGCGGTTTGTTGGAAGGATGTGGTTGCCGGCACACTTTTACACGAGGCGATCATCTCAGCCATCGGGAGTAGCAACGCATCTGTATTTGACTTCAGATAGAACTTATGTTCTATATGAAGTTACTTACAGATGTCCATGGGCGGCAGTGACCACTTACCATCATGTGGACTCCATGCTCGTTTGCTACTTCAATATTAGTTAATAGTCAAAAAAAACTGAGACAAACGCAAAAGGTTAGATTTAAGAACAATAGGGAAGTATTTAAAAGTAACTAGCAACAAAAATGCTCTTAATAATAAATTTAAATACACACTCATAAATTGCATATCTACCAACCTCTTTATAGTCACAACTTTATTGAAGCCCTAATATCCTAGATTAATAGATAATGCTAGATAACATTGTAGGTAAAGTATCCTCAAACGAGTGTATTCAAAGAAGTAAATCTAAATTGTGGCTTCTTCTCTAACCACATTAGAGTTACAAGTAGATTTAAAAGCTAAGAGCTTACTTAAGTTACGAACAGTCTCGTAAAGTCTCAAATAAGCTATTTGTAGAAGGTACCAAGTAAAGGCAACGAAGCTAATAAATAATCAAATAGTAAATGACAAACCATGCGATATTAGACAGTTAGATAAAAATCAAAATAAAAAATCAGATGATTTCACTTAGGCAACTAAAACTGTATAATACTTATACGCCTATATTATAAATATAATATATATATATAATATTATATTATAACCATAATACTTATACGTTATTATACGATATTGTGGCGTCACTGTAATCAGAATCACGCTATCGGAGTATATACAAGTCCCGAACACAGACTGTCGGAATACGGACGCTCCCGAGGCATGATCACGTTGCCTGGCGGGAGATCTTCCTTTGCCAAAATATGTATGCTTCCTTGGGAAACATACATAATATACATATCTCCCGCCAGGCTAGGCGACGTAAGATCTCCCAAGGATGTTTCCCAAGGATGTCGTAGAAGCCGACCTAGGGGCAAAATGTAGAGGATTGACAGCAACGTCTTTCTGTGTAACATTAACACCCACTGCGTTTAGTAACAATCACATTAGACGTGGTGACTATTTCTAAAAAAACGTTAGGGAAGACCAATGTCCAGCAGGGGACCTTAAAAGGCATAGTACTTATATGAAGGCATGTAATATGGGAGGAAATAAATAATAAAATTTATCCAATTTTTATTATTTATCTCCTCGTATAGTGAATATTAAAATATCCAATGAACCACACGTAAATCGAGGTCTTCCGCACTTACTAAGTTAATAAAATGCAGTTCATAAGTTTAGAAGTAATATTATATAACAATTGTAATATATACGTATATATAATTATTTAAATGTATTTATTATCTAGCAGTTTGATGGAATAAATTCGAAGAATAGAAATTATGCAAAATCAGACATCAAATAATAAATAATTTTAGTAATATTGTTAATTCATTAATATCGTAAGACAAAATAGTCGGTTTAATAATAATTTATTGTAAATAGTTGTTAAAAGGATCCCGTACGAACAAATATATACGTCGATAATACTTTGGATTTTGACTAAGTCCACAGCACCAGATACAGGTTTAGCTTTGGTGTTAAAAAAGGAATAGAGGCCATTTCGGTTACATTTATCCGCGACCACGTACACGGCTGAGACAAGGACAAGTGCCCATATGTAGCCACCAGCGGTTATCCATCCACCTTTCGATGAGGGTATTCGCGCTTCACTAGATAAAATGTTATAACTACCCATCAGTGCTACTATCAATATTTTTACAATAATTGACATATCGTCGCTTAAGTTCTAACACCGCGAATTTCAAAATTACCAAATGTTTAGGAGAGCATAAAAACTGTTTCATTTACTTATTTTTAATTCGCCAGAACACCGCTCGTCAACTCTTTTAGTATGAAACAACACTGACTTGAATTCATCTGAGTGAATATATGCTGTGTTATTTTTTCTCAAATAACTGGCTGTGATTGTCTCAAATTCTTTATTTTATAGGCCAAACGAAGTGTCTTTTAATTTCCTATCGAATGATATGCATAACTCCAAATGGCCATTTTTCGTGTTAAAACTTAAGCGACGATATGACGGATACTTTTTATAGTCTGGGTTCCGTACCCAAAGGGTAAAAACGGGTTACCCTTTGGGTACGGAACCCAGACTATAAAAAGTAAAAGTAAATGAAGTATCTGTTGTACTGGTTGTACATTTGGAATTAGCTAAAGATGTATGACTAATGCCGTTTCGTTGAGAAACGGAATATTCATTACTTTTTTTTTAATTGATTTTATAATGAGGGGTTTCAAAATGATTTATTAGTTTTGACATCATCTAACCAAAAGATCGAACGAAGGCAATTTCATATTTTGACCTCACTATCATCAAGGATCCTTTTCTGGAAAATCCATTTACGATTCAATGACAACAGGCCAACCTTCGATAGAGTTAATATGTTTTATGTAACTTCAGGACAGATAATAAATATGGTGAACGGCTCCAATTTGTTTCTGTACGGTGGCCACACGTACTGGCGCGCGAACCGGATGAATTTCGTGAAGCAAACGACCAGGTGGTACTGCTCGTACAGGTCTGGGCGGCATGCGTGCAAGGCGTCCCTGGAGTGCGCGGGTACCCAGGTCTTGATGGTGGTGAACTGCCATACCCACAGTCCGCCGTTGTTGGTCAACCGAAACGGGAAGTACAGTCGGCAGAAGAAATTTGAATTGTTATAAGAAATACAGAATACCGTCCTCGACGTATGATGACATCGATTCTATGGCTAATGAATTATCAAAATGGCTGGAAGGTACAGCATTAAAGTTGCAAAAGGAAAAATTTTAAAACGGTACGAGTGTGGTGGCCTTTTGTTTTTCAAACGATCATAGATGGCGATGTTTACTTTCATGGTCCTCAAAGTAACCTTAATGTGAAATTACTTCTTGGGGGCTACAAGAGGCACTATAAAGAGCTTAGAACATCGGCTTCTTGAAGCAGTTATTGGCATTTCTCAAAGTGGACTCTAAATTAAGTTTGAGAACCTCTGTAATGTTAAATGGCTCGTATGCTTTATAGGCGTATGACATGTTTGAATTTTTGATCTTTAAAATACTGTCTGAAGGGATGGTGTCAGAAATATTATGACCACGATGTGCGTCTATTATTACAGTATTTAATTTTATTGGTAGTTAATTTAACATATATGTCATGTAAATAAAACAAATTTAAGGATGTTTTGGGAAAAGGCTAATTTTTATTTTTATAATAGATAAATATATTATATTTCATTGTTTTTATGTTTATAAAATAAAAAAAAATATCTTGAAATTATTTAATTACTCGTACTATTAATTTTTCCTGTTCCTATAAGATACTTTTCACTACATTTTTTTTATTTTAACAATATAAATAATACTATACATAGACAACATAAATATAACACTTCCGCTTATTTTCTAAGGACGTAGTATCGAGTAGCAACTATGATTGATAATGAAAATTGTAATAAAATGAATAACTTTATCCAATAAAAATTGTAATGTAAATTGGTCGTCGTACATAGTCGTACACGTTTCTCTCACACAATAGAGAGCAAGCGAGCAGGATACAGAGTTGTGTTTTGGTTTACTATCATTATTGAATCAAGTTATACAATCATAGGCTAGATATTTTTAGATCTGAATCAAGTTAGAAGAAAATGTGTTACGTTCCATTATATACTAATTTAACACTATTTCAAAAGAAGCAAGTGTATAATGCTATTATATCGATGAACTGATATAGAAGAAGTATATGATAAAGAAGCAAGTGTATAATGCTATTATATCGATGAAATAATAGATGAACAACGAATCTGATTATGACATTATTTCGGTTACGGAGACTACATACTATTTTTTTCAGGTGCTAAGTTCGGAGTTTCAAAAAGAGGAAATCCAGTTATATTAATCGACAATTGCACGTTTTACAAGCAAAGGATTCAAGGAGAAAGGGTTCGATGGTGGTGTCAATACGCGTACCGGGGCTGTAAAGCAGCGATCTACACGAAAAATAATGCAATCACCACATTGACTGGGTGCCACAACCATGCTTTGGGTGTGCCACCAAATAAAACGCCACGGCAAAATGTTCCAGCCGATTTGAACTTTGCACTTCTAAATAATATGTTGAATGGGTTGTTTGATAGGGGTTGAGGTAATTTTTAAAGTTTTTTTTCATATACATGTTTTCAGTTTTTTAGCGAGCCTGGTAACATTTAGTACTATAAAGATGAGAACAGATTACCAACTCGAATAATATGTTAATTATATTAATCTTAGTTTGTGCCCTCTCTTAAAGTTTGTTTTGCGATCCGCCTAATTTTTATGAGTTTTTCTTTCTATTTTAGCATTGTTGTGTAAATAAATGTCAATAAAAATAATGCATTAAAATTAATGTAGTAAAATGATATTAAATTTGGAAAATATATTCCTAGTCCATAATTGCTGTAAGTAATTCTCTTATGTATCATATTTATTTATATAAAAAAGTTGATTTGAATTATTCAAATCAATTGAAATGTTAAAAAATATTCAATAAGTTTTATGCAATAAACCTATTGGCTGTATAATGTATAATCTTTGCTCTGTAGTACGGAATAGCTTAGTGTCATGGCAAATGTCAGTTCTAGTGTCACTATTTTGTCTGTGGTTGTGTTATTGCATTACTTTCTTTGAAAATAACTTTACTTTCCGTATTTGTTACAAAATATATATCAACTTAATACTTACTGTGGTCATTATTCAGCGTATAGACTCGTGTAACATTCTAGTTCCAGCGTGTACTGTGTGAAATAAACCAATGTTGATTTTTGGTTGTTTTGATTTGAGTTTAGATTAGTGAGTTCCTAGAAGTTTGTATACTAACGCAGGAAGGGTTTTCAGGTGACGAGTTGGTTCAGTGTGTACCCACGAAGAAAGGGCATCAGATCCTGTACAAAGGATACACCTACGTGTTTAAGAGCAGGCTACAATGTGGAGCAGAGCAGTGGTGTTGTTCCTACAGACAAAAGACTGGCTGTATTTCGCTTATCAACATGCAAACGTACGGCGTTGAGGTCGTAAGGGACTTCCATAATCACAAGAAACCTATGTTCTCGGATTAAACTATTTAATCCCTTTATTTATGTTATGTGTACCGTTAGGTTACCTCCGCTTAAGTCCCAATGTTTTTATATCTGTAATTGATTTTTTTTGTTTAATACTCAATTTGATATTAATACACAAGAGGCAGATGCATATAAAAAATAAATTTTAAGTAAATAACACATTTGTTATCCGTTTAAATTGTAATAGTTTATATTACATGAAGTATATACTTATTACATATTCTTCGTATCGTTTTACCACTATTTTTAAAGCAATCTGCCTCATAATTTGTTTTCTCAATATACAATATCCATGAAAAACAAAAATGTACTATTTAAGCTTACTCTTAAAAAATATCAGTATTACATGTTTTTAATTGATCTGTATATTAAGGAATAAGACTTTATATTAATAAAATATATATATTTAAGATATGCGTACAATTATGTTAATTTTAGTCTAGACATAAGCCTTGATAATATATTTGAAGTATTCTTCCTGAAGATTTTATTAATTAAAATTTATTTCTGTGGCATTTATTTTATTTTTTTCCAGAATACACGTAAAAAAACAGTAAATATGGATTATTGAGTTTTACTAATGAATTAATTTAATCATATTAATGAATGGGGTATTAATTAAAGAGTTAAACAAAGTGTTTGTTTTATTTTTTTAATTAATTAATTCGTCAATAAATTACATAAAGAAATAATGAGAGTTTTATTTTAATGTGTTATTTTAAAAAAGGGTATAAGCAATGGAAATTTATATGATAGTAATATATTTATTTTCCATGAAGGTATACAAAAATATATGATACTCATTTTAGTTTTTACCATATCTCGTGTCATTTTACTAAAATGATTGTTTATTTCCAGATCAGAATCCCGAATGGATACAAATATACTTCATTAAGAGCTCCGATAAGGAATACAAATGCAATATATGTGAGGCAGTAGTAACAATTGATAACGAAGAGGAGAACCAATCACGATTGGACCATATAACATCGTGCCACAAGGAAATCTACGATCTCCACAAAGAGACTCCAGACGGTTCTATAGGATTCCAGATAGAGTTTCTACAGTTCAACATGCTGAAAGATGATGATCCGAAATCAGAAACAGTGATGCTGTCGGACGCCTCGGATGCAACATCGGTGGCAGTCAGAAGTATAAGCAGTAAAGGAAACAAGCCGTCTGATATGCATTATGTTTTAATACCGAAGAAAAAAAAACTAAAGAAAGCTTTCGGTAAGTTTAATTTAAATGACGATAATTTTTATTTAGTGATTCATGATACTAAATTTATGCAACAGAATGCCTTTTCAACATAAACAATTGTTGTTTTGAGGAATCTTTATAAACTTGTAGGGATTCACTCTCAAATCCATGTTACTTATATACCCTGAGTAAATAATAGATGATTTCCAATATCAAAAATCAATACAAATTTGCATTAAGTTATCCAAAATAATATTAATAAGTGAATAGCATATCCGGAGTTCACAAATACAATTTTCACGTCTTTTAAAGTTGCTTTATCATATTCTACATTTGATGGGTGTAAAGACAATTTTTACTGATATAACTAATAACTGGATAAGTTGAAAATGATTCTCCATCGGTTATAAGACACACATATCGTTGTCATTGATGATTTTAGCTCTATATTAATTTATCTTATCAAATGATGTATCATCTCAATAAAAATAGCTTTGTATAAGCCATACTTAATACTTTCTAAGCTATATATTTCTTTATTGTATGGGTATATAATCTGTCATTTTTTATCCACAGATTTCTCAAGAAAACGCAGTTGGGTTTGGAAATACTTTGATAAATTAAGCAACGTCATATACAGATGCAATCTTTGTCAAGTGGTGCTTTCTATAAAGGGTTGCAACACGAACAACATGAATAGACATGTCAGGACAAAACACCCGGTTGTTTTCAAGTCGGAAGTGGAGAAGAAGGACAAAATAGCTGATATAACCATTGAGGACACAGCTTATGTGATAAGGAGTGACGATGTTATAATTGCACCTAAGGATGATGAACAATCAGGTACGTTGAGTCATCGTTCAGTGGTCTCAATACTGTTGGTTGGAAAGATGGTAGAACTGTTTGTGGTTCAACTCCGGAACACCTTTGTCACATCTATTTCTGCCATATAACAGCAGTGTTATGAGCAGTTGTGTGAGGTCTCTGAAGTGTGTAGTATAGGAGACATACTTATCCGAGGCATTACTACTGAGTCCTCAGGGTAGCAACATAGCTGCGGCTCACCTCAGCTAAGATACTGATCTTATTTCGAGTTAATCACAGATGTCCATGGGCAGCAGTGGCCACTTACCATTAGGTGGACTGCATGCTCCTTTGCTATTTCGGTTCAAAGACATTTCTTCTCATAAAAAAAATCCAAATTACATAAAAAGAAAAGTTTGATACGCAAATGGTTCCAGATTCAAACCCTGGCCAAGCACACATTTAGGATGAACAGACTTTTCCAATGACTAGTTGTTAGGCAGTAATCCTTAAATGACGAATGCGTCTATAATTATTCTAATTTCAACTATAGTTGTTTTAAGAAGAAATAGTATTTATAAAAAAATACACTTTTAAAATATAATAATTGTTTAGGTTATAAACAGTATGAGTCTATAGTTTTCCAACGCAGGTGTTAATAATGTCTTACATTTATAACTAGTGGCGCCATCTATTATTAAGTAGCAGCAAGTTACCCCACAAAAACCAGAGAGC
>DWLI01005249.1:0-10233 GCA_018249915.1 Cecropterus dorantes dorantes
AACTACACTGTAATGCTAAACATTTGCTATATCTCTAAATTAATTCCAACGCAGTTGAATCTCGTTGCATTTTACAACCTTTCATGATGAATAAAATGTAACATAATCTGACACAAGACATTCCCCAGACACGGTACAATGTACACCGTTCCCCGCACCTGAGCACGGATATTTGTTTTTATTGTGTGCGCAAGGAAATCTGTTACTTGTCAGATTTACTTCCTTCGCTGGTTGATGTACGTTTTGGGACGATCGAGATTTCGCTTATCAGATTAGCCTTTCCAAACATCAATATTTATTATGATTTTGATTTTTAAGATAAAAAAAAAACTTATTTAAAACTATAATATAAGTTTGACGGTCCGCGAGACGGAGCGGTCACCATGCCGCTCTGTCAGACATGTCATCATCTAAATTCATCATTCGAATTTAGATTTCTGGTCTGGGTGTATTCGTTTTTGTGTATATTCATGGCACCCACGACACAAGTGAAAATCCTAGTATGGGGCTATGAGTGTAGAAAGAGTGTATGAAGAATTTTAATTTAAGATTGATCATGCTTATATACACTTGAACATAATTCTCTATGCTATTCCTATCGTAAAGCAGTTCTTATGTTTTGGTGCAAGGATGTGGATGCTTAGTTGAGAAAACCGTCCTAGTTCTCAAGAGTGACAACGCATTTGTGATATATTTGTTTTAAACGTCTGTTCTATAAGTTGGTTATATGTCCATGGATGGCAGTGATCATTTATAATCAAGTGGACTGCATGCCGCTACTTCAATCTAAAAAAAACGTAACGGACTCTGACTTACAAACTATAAATTGAACTATTGAAAATTTCTCCCATACTCGATATATACATAAATAAACCAGAAAGTTTATTTGGGGTCCTAGGTAATTTTTCATCCTAGGGCCTTAAGTTACCAAGCTACGCCACTGGCGTGACATATGTGTGAAGTAGTTTTGATTGTAAGTAGATTTTAACAAATAGTTGACAACTAACTTCGTGCATTTCATCTATCTTCAACCCACAATAGCTTTACTTACACACAAGTATACTATGATACTTGTATTATTATAGTTAAGGAAATTCGCAAACGCTGGGCGCACCTGAGCCACGTATTTGCTTTTATTGTTCGCGACGTGACGCGAATACGGGCGCCGTGTCGGCTCTGTGACGCTGTGCTCCGAATTCTGTTAGAGATGCTCTCCTGGGAGGATAAAAGGGGAGATATTGAAATGTAAAAGTTATTAAAATATGTAGCTTTAATGTAAAAAAATTAGGTCTCACTTTCACGAGGCAATCATTGGGCTCATTTACTTTGTTTATAATTTTAGTTAGGATAAGGTTGTAAATTTTTGATTAAGTTTAAAGTATTCTTCTTAATTAAGGTTCAAGTAAGATGCATATTTAATTATATTTCCAACGATAAAATTATATTAAATATTAGTGTAGAAGGTAAAGATTTTAATTTAGTTTTTTAAACAGGATAGGATAGGATAAGCCGGATTTTCTGGGATACATTTGATTTTTAATTGTGCTTTATTTCAATAGTTACAATTTAATTACAAGATTATAAAACATTTTTGTTGAATTAAAAAATATGCACCTACATAAAATTAATAAAGTATTAACTTGATCTTATTTTTTGCGTAATCCAGCTAAATTCAGTTTGTGTTATTAATAAAAGACATTTTCAGTACATAACTCAATGTATTAAAATGCCATTTCCTTATATTACCGTCACCAAACTTACAAAATAATGTTAAAATAAGGGGCTAGCTGACTTTCTGGAGAAGAGTATTAACTTAAAATCAAATCCATTTAACAAAGCCACGGTCAGTTAATACAGAGTTTAAGAAACGCTGGAGACAAACAAAATACCTCCTACAACTCATAGATGACCAATCCAATATAATATTCACTAATATTTTTATGTATTAAGTAAGTTTTCTTATTGCAGTTGTTGACAATGTTCATTCGTGACTTTAAAGTGTCTAGCACAGTTGCGTTGCTACTCTTTAGAACTGAGATGATCGCCTTGGGTATAAATAAACCAACAACTATACTGTCCCATCGAAACGTAATGACCGCTTCACGCTAGAAATACTCGTAGGTGTGATACTTTCCTTTTCGAACCATATCAAAACACGCGGCAGCGTGTTCCAAGTTCTCTTGCAACAAAGCAACGCAAGTATTATTTACAGGAACCACTTTCGACCCCTTAATAACTCAAAATCTACTTAAGCTATATATGAAATTTGGTATTAGTTCTATAACCTTAGATAGACGGATTATTTATAGGATTATAAAAGGTTCAGTGTTGATATTTTTTTTTATCAGATTGAATTAGCAAACGAGTATGCAGTCCACCTGATGGTAAGTGTTACTGCCGCCCATGTACAGATGTAACCAACTTCTATAAAACAGGGGTTCGATTATACATGTGTTGTTCAAGAGGACTGAGATGGTCGCCTCATATATAAATGAGCCGGCAATCATAGCGATTATCTCCAGCGTCGCTAAGGCTTAGACCTCAGTCATGACCTCCTCTATGACGGTTTGCATGTCAGGTGCCCACTTGAGCGTGTGGATCTTGGTTCGGAAGCACTTAGCGATCTCCAGCACCTTGGAGCAGTCGTCGGAGACGGTCGCGTGGGTCTTCTCACACTCGTGGATCATCATTACCAGCTGCTTCGCTGTGTCCTCATCTGGAAATAAGTTGAGTAAACACTAGAAAATCTAAGAAGAGTTCTTAAGCCTTCGATAGGAACATCAATCAGTGAATCTATTGTAAGAATGGTCTTTAAACTTGTAAAAACTGTTACAACTGGCGCTCTGTTTATTAATACGAGTGTGTATTTAGAAGTAGCTTTAGCCAGAAGAGCTCTATAATTTGCATTATTGACTATTTTAAATGCAATGTTACGTTTCATATAAGAGTACCTCATTCTCACGATTAACTTTAAAATCGCATACGTTAAAAACTCTAAGTGTGTTTAATTAATTAATTATTAATTAATTAATTATTTATTTAATTACTTAAATATCTATTGAATAGGTTACATTTACATCTATAAATGTAGTGTATGTAATAGTAATATTCATTTTCATAAATACTCGTGATGAGATTGAAGAGTGATCGTCCTTAAACTCGGCTTATGTTGCTTAAGCTTTATGTTGATTTTTGATGAAAGTGTAACAACTGAAGGTGGTATAACTCTTTGTGGTTCGACTCCGGAAGCACCACCGCCACACCTATTTCTGCCTAATAACAGCAGTGCTATGCGCTGTTGTGTTCTGGCCTGAAGGGTGTGGTAAGGGAGACATACTTTTCCAAGGCATTCCATATTAGTCCTCAAGGTAGCAACGCATCTGTGGCTAACCTTAGGTGAGACTTTGGTCTTACCTAGGGTTGATTACAGATGTCCATGCGCGGCAGTAGTAACTTACCATCAGGTGGGCTGCATGCTCGTTGGCTACTTCCGTATTTTATAAAAAAACTACTGTTCAATGGCACCTATAGTTTTATATGCCGGAAGTGCGTGTGAAATTTAGCTACAATGGTCACCCATGCGATAGTCAGCCGCGTCCGACCCTAAAATCCACACTTTGAAACTCACCAGCTCCGTGGGCCTTAGCGAACTCCTGGGCTTTGCCATGATGCAGCATCATTTCATCAGTGAGGAGGTCGTGTTTGGACGTCATGCACATGATGGCGCAGCCCAGCTCCCGGTTCAACAACTCGTACTCTTCACGCCAGAAGTTGTAGAAGTCTTGCATTATGTGTTCACCTAGGTTCAACTGAAAGAAATACATTTTATATATACTGCCTGTTTCACGTTCAAGCTTGGCAATGATATTACACTTGCTACGTAAAGTACTAATTTGGAACTTCGTGTGTACCGTACGTTTCACATAAGCCCTTCTGTCTGAACAACGCTACATTGTTATGTTATGTTACAATCAGCTTGCCTTTACCAAACCTTAAATAATAATATAACAGCAATGTTAAATTAAATACAAAGCGCGCGTTCTACACACATAGCTCTGCACTAGGATTTTCTCCTGTGACGCGGGTGCCATGAATACATAAAGACGAATACCCAAACACCCAGACCGAGAACAGAAATCTAAATTCATCATTCAGATGTCTGTCTGACCGGGAACTCACTGTGCGTCAGACTGGTATGGTGACCGCTCCGCCACAAGGGTCGTCAAATGTATTCGCCTTATGCTACAAATAAAGATATTTGTTTTTGTATTTGTACTATGGATTTTATTTTAATGTACTATACATTTGAGTACTTACATCCTGTTTACATTCATCCAAAACTTTTGAGAAACCTGTTGACAATTTTTTCATAATTTCCTGCGAAGAAATTGCTCTGTCTACATTGAAAGATATGACGCAAATAGCTATCAGTCGCCATTTTGTGTTCGCCGACATCTTGTGCAGCTCTAAATATCATTACTGCAGTATTCCTATTTTATATTTGCCGGTGACACATCAGATTGTTAAGAGGGTTGTACCTTATTTTTTAAAGGTTCCGTATATTAAATATTTAATAAATCTATCAATGTTGCATACTGGTAAAAACTATATAAAACCATAGTAGCTTCAGTATGTCCAGTATTCAGTAAGAAATGTTTTATACAAAAAATATAAAATACAAAAAAGGAAAAATCAATCATAACGTTTTGTCATGTCACTTGTCATGTCGGTGAGGATCTTCAATTTGTTCATAATTATGGGATGACTTGTTATTATACAATTAAAGGCTTTATGGACGGATGTGTTAATTAATCACTTGTTTAATTGTAACTTAGCGGGGTTGTGTAGGTAGCATTTAATAAGTTACGCTTTTTTTTAATTTGCTCCTATGTATGAAGTTATGTTGTATGAGGACTGAGAACTGGAATAATTTTTTTTTCCAATTTGTGGATTGTAATACTGACTGGCTTTTGCATTTCTAGGAAAAGCGTGGGCAGCTGGCTTTCTTGAGGTCTTTGGCGATACCCACGATCTTATACTATCCAGAAACTTACTTAGATTAGTAATAAATGTAGATTCATTTTATGATGCTGCTGAACCCGACCTTAGTCAATTGTACTTTGTTAATACGATTGCAGTGCTAATTAAAATCGTTCACCGTGTAATTAAGACAAACTTCTAATAATAGCGTAATGAATGGTCTTCAACTATAATTATTGTAACGCTTTCCGAGTCATGTTTTGTAGATAATTTACGTTACGGCATAATTATAACACGACGAGATTATTAGATATATTTTTTTTCAATTGAATAAAATCGTAATTACACTTTTTATAAAACAGAAGTAGCAAATGAGCATGCAGTTTATCTAAAGACTAGGTGTGCTACGCGGTTTCACCTGCTACTAAATAAAAAAAAAACAAACAAACATAGCGTGATGGTTTGTAGCCTATAGCCTTCCTCAATAAATGTGCTATTCAATAAAAAAAGAATTTTTAAATTCGAACCAGTAGTTCCTGAGATTAGCGCGTTCAAAAAAACAAACTCTACTGCTATATGATATTAGTATAGATGAGTAGCCACTGCTGCCTATGGACCTCCGCAACCAACCAACTGAGTACAACTCTGTGGCTGTAAAGCATCTGTATACTTTAACGCCTCCGTAAACTAAATTGCAATACCTCGTATAAATGTCTCTCCTTTGGAATTGAAATATTTTATTGTTAAGATTGAAATCTAGTAACTCTATTCAAAGATACCTTTAATAATTTTAAGTTATAATAATAGCCTAGATATATTACAATGAAAGGTTAAACTCGGCCTTTCAATCAATCCTGAGGAAACCTGCTCAGCTATGAGTACTCTAAAAAAGGAGTTGTCAAAGATGTGTGAAGTGTACCAATTCGCACTTGGCCAGCGCGGTAGACTATGGCCTAATCCTCTCTAAAACCTGAGGGAAGACTCGTGCCCAGCGGTGGGACAATGATGGGTTGATGACAAAACACAAAGTTAAACAATGTAAAGTTTTTTTTACATTTTTGTAAAAAACGGAAGAAGTTTTAATTCAAACGGACAAATTTAGTTTTAATTCATTACGGTGATCCTTTTTATTAATTGTACATACAAGCAATAAAAATAGCAGTACTCAAAGTCGCATGCACATGAACCTAGATACATATGCCTGCGTGTATCAGTACTGCTTAACTTAACGAATCATATCTGATACACCAGTCCCACGATGTTATTTAACGAAGTAGGTAAGGACCGAAGATGTATAAATGTTCGTACATAATAAATGCAAACTAGAAACAATGTTTGCACACTAGGACTCCTTAATATTCAAGCCCTGTTCAGTTAGGACACGGTTAGTATTCCTGTCCTGGCCTTTCTCAAACGGACCCAGCGGTCTTTGGCCGGTCTGTGATAAATTACTGATATATCCTTTGATAACACCGTCAACTTGGAAATTTCGTATAAAGCTTTGAAACAAATATTTGGGGTATAAATAAAAATTGCAAGTTGGTTGTGATTTCTATATAGACCTTATTTATTGAGGTCAGTTCGGATAATTAAGAGTTCGGATAATCGAGGTTCTACTGTATTATTAATTATTTTGTTTTGGTTTGATTTTGGTCCACCACGGTGGACGCCTTAGTTCACCGTGGATAATGGAAAGTGCGAATGGCTGGTAATAGTTAGGAAGTGGTTTAGATCAGCGTAAACTCCTTTTAATTTGAGAAGACTTGTTCCCAGTAATGGGACAATGGTTGGCGATAAGGTTACACAAAAAGCTATACCTACACTAACTCTGAAGGAAAACCTAAATTAATTTAAATGACTGTCTAAACGTGGATCGAACCTGGATCTCCATCATGTGATACTACATAAAATGAATGTATAGCAAACAAGTACACTCAGCTACCTATTTTATTGCTAGCAGCGTGAACAAACAATGGCAGTGTGTGCCGGCACAAGGGGCTGCTAATTACGTATCGGGGCGACACAGGAATGTGTTTAGAGTAGCATTAACTCAAATGGCGACGAGCTCTCGCGGGATGTGTGTTTCCACAGCACCACATGACGACAATTTTTAAAATTTTATTACCCATCTTCAATATACTCGTATGTTACGATCCGCGTGGTGACGTAGGCGTCATAGCGGTATGGAACGCATGGGTTCCAGATTAGATCCCCGGCCAGTTGTTTTTCTATAAGTTGGACAAAAAAAAGAAATGTTGTCTATGTATGTTCTATTTTATGCATGTAAGTAATTAACGAAGTTACATTTCATATGTTAAGTGGTCGTTGCCGTGGATATATATGTAATTTATATAAAAATATTGCTTATATAATTACATAGATATTCGTAATACAGGTACGTGTAATTGAACACATACTATTAATAGTATAAGCTACTGTGTTCTGCTTGGAAAGTTTGACAAAATATACTACCGTTTAATAGTACTCCGGAATCCTATCCATGACTTTAGATATGTCTTATTTTCTATTGAGCGCTACTTCCTTGAGTCGACACGAGCCTATACGAAGCCAACTAAATACAACAAATGTACAAATGATGTGATATGTCAACTAGGGTACTGGAGTCATTTCGTCTCATTAAAAACGAGCTGATTAGCGATTTATTATTGGTAGCATTGACCATCTACTATCAGATGGAGTGTACGCTTACTTATTATTTTATACTAAAATAAACGCCAATAATAATTATCAATCTGACGATTTACCCATTTTTTTTTCAGGTTAAATAATTATGGTAGATATAATTCTAAACCTAACAACTAGACATGCATGCATGAAATGCTAGACGCCTAAAAGTTTATCGTGTCGTTTCGTACAATGGAAACAATACTAGCATAATGTAGGTAATCTTTGTGTCGCGGGATTTATCTTCGTTACACGCATTACGCACGCATTTGTCACTTCGCAAATCTGCTTAATAAGTTGTTTAGTGCGGGATAATCTATGTTCTGTGCCTTATCTTTTATCCTACACGCCCTTTTATTTGTATGTATGTCAGTCTTGGTTAATTAATTTTATGTTATTTCTGTGCAATATTTGTAAGTATGGTAGAAACAGAGTAAAACATGCGTGGGGATGCACCAGCGTTACGCCTATTTCTAAGGTGAAGAAGTTTTTGTGTTTCGGTCGTAAGTGCGGTTGTCGGCTCACTTTTATATGAGTGATCATCTTAGTTCGCAGTATCGACGCATCTGTAATTGACTTCATTCAAATTCCGAGAAAAGAATGGTGACCAGTAAAATAACAGTAACGATTTAATGATGATTAGAAGATGATAAATAAATCGTCTTCATGTAGAGATACAGCCTTTCAGTTACTATAGAATATTGGTCAATGTGACCATTTTATCTGACCCTTTTGCTATTGTTGTGGAAAATCCAAAAGCCACCTTCAGCGTACACATTATTGGACGCTATCCAAAGGCTGGTCGCTGCCCGCGCCGCCGCAGTGTGACAGACAGACAGATTTATCGGCTCTCTGTAGTAAAAATGAGCTGTAATTAAAAATTCGCGCAGAGCCATCTGTCGGTCGGATGCGCGATACCTTTTAACTCGCACAAATTAACGGGTCTGTAGCCCTCACTAAAAACAAACAAACCCTTTGTTTGTTTGCACACTTAATTATGTGTTACTTTTCTTAATTGTGTTTTTTTTGTTTACAGGTAAGCCGAAATTGCAGTATAGTGGAATCGTAAGTAGTAGTACACGTCTGAAATCAATAAATACGGTAAATTTTAGCAGCTAACATTACTTCTCAGGTTTGTCTACATGCATGCCAGTTTATGATACTAAAATTTCGATGTTTATTATACCACGTACGTATCTAACATCATTATGGGTAAGTTCTATAAGGTAATAGCTAGGCCACGCAGTTTAGCCCACTTAACCCATACTGACCTAACCTATGACTATAGTAAATAATATAAGATAGCTGCTGGACCACTCAATTTCACCCACGTCAATAAAATAAGATATGACTTTAAATTGACACTTTAACTTTTGGCAGAATACTTGGATTTTAGTGAAACAAAGACCAGATGTTGAATGAAATACAGACTGCAAAGATATTTTATTCATCTAAACTACTATTATAAAGCAGTAGAGTTTGTTTGGTTGAACGGACTAATCTTAGGAACTACCGGTTCCAATTTAAAAATTCTTTTAGTATTGAATAGTCAATTTATTGAGGAACATCACGCTGTGTTTGTTTGTTTCTTTTTATTTAGTAGCGGGTGAAACCGCGTAGCATACCTAGTTAGATATATAAATAAACTAGCCGTGCTTCACGGTTTCTCCCTCTACTAAATAAGAAAAATAAACAAACACAGCGTGATGTTACAGTCTATAGCCTTCGATAAAATTACTATTCAACACAAAAATAATTTTTCAATACGAACTAGCAGTTCCTGAGATTAGCCCGTTCAACCAAACAAACTCTACTGCTTTATGATATTAGTATGGATTGACTAGTTTCCGCTTGATGCAAGTTCTAACACAGATAAACAGTTAAAAGACACAGACAAAAGTTCTTAAAAATATTGTTAATATTGCATATCCTTAATCTACTAAAATATTTTCCTATTTATTATAAATAAAAATAAGATAAAATAAGAGATGTACAGACACGGAGACCTCCCATTTTTATTATACGGATAACAGTTAATCCTTCACTGTCAAAGAATGACGTTCTATTACAACTACCACATACTATAATTAAATATTCCTTACGCAACTCCGACAACTGGTATACATAGATTGCGTAGTATACCAATTGAGTATTTCTTAATCTAGAAACTAGACGTAGACACCTTATTCCATCACCGTACGTCACTTCTTCTACTCATACTAATTGTAACATAATATAAAACGTTTATTTAGAAAGAACAAAATATGAAGTAATTAAAATAACAAAGAAATGTATATTAAAAAAAAGTTTCACAACTTAAATACGTACAATGAAATAATATTAAATATAAAAACTGGCATAGAGATTACTATCCCTGGGATGAGATTCCAGACTGCTGGCAACATTACCTCGTTGAATAGCCAAGCTAATTGATTGGCCGAAATATGTGCCAGCTTTCTGATCATTCGTTGACTTTATTAAACGTTTGGACAGATGCTTAAAGAATAATTTAGCATTTAAACCCCACGGACCCATGGTTTCAACGCCAAATGCCAGAAATATGTAATC
>DWLI01005250.1:0-10233 GCA_018249915.1 Cecropterus dorantes dorantes
GAGAGATTACCTACAACCTGTAAAAAAAATTGTTTTTATTATGGTCCTTAAAAGCGGTATAACTAGCATGGTTTACTGAGGAGGTACGATCATTACAACTATTTCTAGCGCGAAGGTGTATCGATTCGGCGAAAGGGTTTGGATCTGGATTTGACTTACATATTAGTCCCCATGATATGTGGTTAGCTTCAATAAAACCCCTTGTTCTATATGAAGTTAGTTAAATAAGTCTAGGGGCAGCAGTGACCACGAATCAGCAGATACAGTATTCCTTTGCTAAAAACTTCATTATTATTTATTTATTTTAAGGTATGTTGGACAGCAAAACAATATTTGTTTCTCCTGATAAAGTTAAAAACCACCTTAAATCCATGTCACAAAGTCTAAAGTTTCTCCCCAACGCCATTCCGGTTTATTTGATGTTTTACGTCTTGCCAAACAATAAGTTGCTTATTTTTATTTTTTGAAGACTAACAAAGAGTTTTATTATCCAAATCCGGGGTGTAATCCATTTTTATTTAAGTACACTTTACTTTTAAACAATACTTTTATGAAATTCGATTGAAAGTTGCCGGAAATACTGTTAACAACGTTCAAAGCTTATAAAACCGTCGAATAGAGTAAATTCGGATAGGAAATTAGTGTGGAGCAATTTTGGCAAATCAGCACATTAATGCTTCCTCAGTAGGTATGCTGTGTGGAGACTGTTCGAATCCATTTACTGCTCTAAATTATGCGTAAAACGTCCATTTGACGCGCACCCCTCTTCCCTCTTATCGCTTGGACAGGAACGGACGGGGAGCCTCGGGCGGGGGTGCCGGACTAGGGCAAATTGGGGGGTTTAAGCCCCCCAAGTCAGGGGGGTCCGAAGTCCACCTCACCCTTTAGCTACCCTGAAGTTCCATCTCTCACACCTATAAATTCGGCACACACATTTCACCCCATCGGGCGGGGTTGCCTATGGCGTACCAATCCTTTCGCTGCGGCCATGTCACACTTGCCACGCCGTCGGTGACCTCCACTACAAATTAATATTCAGAAACGTTTCCGTTCCGATCGTTAATCATTCTCGTCTCTGCTAGTGATCTCGGCTCCTATATGTACTCTCGACACGTTACTAAGTCCAATGTTGTTTAATTACTGTAGCATAAATATAAATAACATTTCACCATACGTTTAATAACAAGTTACTTAAAATAAAAAATAAAAAACAACAGAAATATATAGAAAACAGTAGCATATATACGATTATTTGAATCCCAGAATATTGTTGTATATCTCAAATATAACTATAACATTTTACATGAAATACATAAGTATAAATCTCACCAATTAAAATGTTAACATTCATTTAAATAGGTATTGCCTGGATTTCGTATGTATATTGAGATTTATAGCATGTATACAAATTCTTTGTATTAGTTGTTTGTCTGCAATATTGTTTGACTGTAAATATAATATAATTATTAGTCTTATGTTACATCTGTTATCGTTTTGGAAATTATTTTCAAGAGCCCATAAGAGTAACAGCTACTCAAAACAGACACCCCTTCATTGTAAAGGGTGTATAAAATGTCGGTATATTGGGAGATCATTTTATATTGGTTGCTCGGTTTTGAAAAATAAGGTTTTTATTTCACTGAATGGACTAATTTTATTATTGTAGCTAATCTTATATCTGTCCTATGTAAGTAATCAGCTTTTAATCACATTACTACTTAATTTCATGATTCTACAAAGTAATGAACAAGCGGACAAGCAGTGTCGTTTCTTGTAATAAACTAGCTGTGCTCCGCGGTTTCACTCGCTATTACATAAGAAAAAAAACAAACAAATATATACTATATAAATTTACTATTCAATACAAAAAAAAACAATTAGAACCAGTAGTTCCTAAGATTAGCCCGTTCAACCAAACTCTACTGCTTTATAATATTAGTATAGAGAGTATGTAAACTTTACTACTACAAAACTCTAGTAAAGTGCGATCTAAGTGTCTTTATGATCATAATATTATTAATAATATTAATCCAAATATATTGAATCTTTGTAATAGATAAAACAGTTTTCAAATAATATGATACATTTTTCAAAATAAAAATAAATTATAATCTATTCAATTGAAGAACTATTCATAATTTTGCGATTAGTAATATATACTAATATTATAGAGCAGTAGAGTTTGTTTGTTGAACCGGCTAATCTCAGGAAATACAGGTTCGAATTGAAAAAATATTATTGTTTTGAATAGTCCATTATTGAGAAAGGCTATATGCTATGAAAAATCACGCTACGTTTGTTTGTTTTTTTTTTCTTATTTGGTAGATAAAACCGCGTTAATAAAAAGGCAACAGTTAGAGTTCTTCCTAAGACTGCAAACACCTATATATTATGTTCCTTACAAACAAATAAACTATTCTGATTCTGATTTTGATATCATAATGTTTGTTCAGGTTTAATTACGATTTAATTTCGACTTTTAATGAATTTTGAAACCCCATCGTTTTCAAACTAGTTACACTGATGTACTTATCAATCTTTTTGCGTATTATCAAATTACTTTTAGCGTAAACGATTCAACTTTTGTTCGGTGCCTCGTACGTAACTTCCCGATCATAATTAAGTTATAATTTTTCCAACAAACTTGATCATGCCTTTGAGCGAAGTTTTATTTAAAAATGTTAATTTATGCTTCGTGTCGTACTTCCTTGCACGAATTATTGCTGTCGTTACGCCCTGATTCTGTATACTATTAATATTAGAAATCCGAAAGTTGTACGTTTGGATGTTGGTTGGTTGATCACGCAAAAACAGCTGAACGGATTTGTATGAAGTTTAGTCCAATTATAGTTTATGAAATTAATTTGAAAATAGGACTATTTCAATTATTTATTATTCGTATCTCTTTTTAGTTATTTTTCATTCAATCACTGCAAAGAAGTTTTGATTATAAATAGTTTATCACCTAGATTAAGGTAAGGTATTATTTTTAGTTTTATCCTCTAACATGATCATTATAAAACATGATAAATTTTATAAAAATAAATTTAATAAAAGAGGGTGTAGGACACCCCACTACATGAGGCATCTGTCATTAAGGCAACTTACTTCTCTGCCGGCTCTGGTAGAAACATCCTATTTGACTTGTATCTTACGACAACATTCAGAACATTTGGTTTTTTATGAAGATAAAGGAAGATTTTTTTAATAACACAGTTTAAATTGTACATTCGGATTAATAAAGATTTTTTTTTAAATTTTGAAATACTAAAACCTATTTACTATAAGTAAAACTATTTAAATTATCTACAGCCAATATCCACACGGTATAAAAACTAAAGAAAGTCTTTAACAGCGTCTTTTAAATAAAATCTTTAGACTTCAGACTAATTGATTTAAATTATAAAAATTTATAAAGACCACTAAGTTCTAAGTAACAGCTTACCTACAACAGAACTTGATATAGTTAAGTGTATCCTGCTGAACATTGCTGCTAACTGAAATTATTCTAATGATATGTCATATGTCACAATCCATCATGACTTTTGGGCTGTAGCGCATGCCAAAGAAATGAATATACATACGCACGAACATTACCCTTCTTCTGACGCAGTCGAAAAAATATAAAAGGCGGTAGTAATTGCTTCTACGTAGTTAACACGCAGAGGGTGCTAACGTATCCAATTTCCCCGGGTATTGAAAAATGTGACTATCATTTATTACATTTCTATGGATGGGTACTAGCCCTTTTGGATGATTCGACGTATGTAGCTTTTTTTTATTTTCCACTATCTTGAAGTACGTGTGCTTCGGGACATAAAAATAGTCGCCATCTTTAAATATTGTAATCAAACATATTATTATAATTATATAAGTTGACCAGGTAAATAACCTACATCCATGAAAAAAAATGTAAATTGTAGCAATTGCTCTTGTATGATTGTAAAACAAACAGACAGAAACACACCATCCCATTTTTATATATCATTATAAATAACATTTCATTTCGTTAGTTACTAACTAACGAAATAAAATGTTATCTATAAAATATTTATTTTTTAATAAAAATATTTCTTTTTTAATAAAAAATGCTCCATACAAAACACTATTGTTCTGTGTTGTGTGAGTAATGTTTTTGAATATACTTTTAATACCTCTTATTTCATAACATGAACACGTCCCATTACACGGTTGTATTAATGCACTATTTCATAATTGCCACATCAGTTCATTCGGGAATCTTCTTCTTAAGTTCTTACCAGTTCTTAACCAAGTTACCAACCAACCAGTTCTTAACCGAGTTCATACCCAACGTAGTGAGAATTAAAATCTCACAATTTTACTGATTTCTTAGGCACTAAATACACGGAATTAGAGCCAGTGCTAACTGTGCGTCTACTTAGCCTAGAAGTGAACCTGGAACCCTTTACATGGTTCATGCCAATAGGATGTTACAATCTCTTTCATTGAGTTTAATTAAATCAAATATCAAAAATAACAAACCCGATTTATTACTAAACATCCAATGACACCCATATCATTATTATAATTAAAAATCCCCTCATTCTTTCTGTTTGCTGGCGTCAATTTTAAAAATTATATAGACTGTGTCACACTATGACAACTGGGAAGATTCTAATAATATGAATTATTACAGAGCTGGTGTTCCAAAGCGTTCCAAAGCAATGGATATACATACACACATACGGATAAATATACATTCGCTCCAAAAACATTACACTCCTTCCAAGCAGAAGACTAAAGGAAGTAATTGTTGCAATCGCCTGTTGACTACAATTAAAGCATCACGAGCTAGTATTAAAAGTTAAGATTGATTACAAAACTCTCAGAAGTTTTTTCTCATTTCAGATCGAAAATTGGAGATTAAATGATTTCTGACCAAAATAGATTGTGCGCGCCGTCGCACTAAATCACCGGGTATGTGAAAAGTTTACGTTTCAATTTTTTTCGTCACTGCCAGCGGTAGTCAAAGTCTTCTTAAAAGTAGGGCACCAATTTACTCAAATACAAATTTTTATTTGGGTCTACTATTTTAGTTTTTTTCTTAATTTGTTTATGTTATGTAGTAAATATCATGTCTGGTATTGAAATTAAATAAATATTTATTTCAATAAATTATATATTTAAATATTTAAGTAATGTTAAATTTTACTAATGTATACAATCCTGCTTTTATATTTCTTCGATAAAATGCATAATAATCGTCCAAGCTGCGCGGAATATAAATGTTTTAACAACATTATGCAAAGTTTGGAAAGCGCTTGGTTAAGTAAGGGTGGCGCCAGAGGGACGCCAGGTTTTGCTCGCAGGTATTTTAGACGTCACACCGACACACAATACTACACTATTATAAATTAAAAGGTTTTGTTACATAATAATATCACTTAACGACTTTAAGCATCGTTTTACTTCTATCTTATTATTTAATCGTATAATTTTTCAAGGAAGCTATTTCAGCAAAATGTAGCATTAGTTCAAAATCTTAACCTTCTTATTGGTGTTCGGACCATCCTTCGCGCTCTTTGAAGACTTTCTGCTCGATAACAACTTAGATCTATCCGCCAATCTAAAAGTTTTACAAAGCAATGTGACTTTGGCCCCTCCTGATACGTTTTCGTCGAGAGTCTTAACTGTGTTCGTCAAGAGATATTTATTCGCGAAGCGCGTGTTTTTCACTTTTACAATTTCCTTTTTTTTAACCGGCTCCTCTTCGTCATTAGTGCTAGTTTGTTTCTTATCTTCATAATCAGACATCGTGGAGCTACAGCTGTAATTGCAAACAACATCCACTCTAATGACTTGAACAGTGGCTGGGCTCTCTGCCCTTGAAATTGTGAGACTTTTTCTTTTTCCACGTTTATGGAAAGCAATTTTTGTGTCCTCTATATTATTTTCATCTTGTTCCTTTTTAATTTCGTCTTTATATTCTAGTGTAACGTCTTTTTTTAGGGATCTTTTCACTTTCGCATCGGGTCGTCGCGTTTTCCTCGTTTCACCAGCTTGCGTTATATCTACTTGTATTGCTTTATTTTCTCTGTTTTTATTTGAGAGATTATAGAGAAAAATACTAGACTTACCGGACGATGGTCTCGAGCGGTCATTGCTGTGGAAATATTTGGCGTAGTCATCGAAGTAGTAGTACGTGAGCTCGGAGGACCTGTCGGGATCGTCTTCCTCACAATTCACTATTTGTTTAACAAACATGCGGTGTCTCCTTCCGTCAGTTAGAGTCTTATATTTAAAACTTGTACGCGGTCTCTTTCTTTGTTGAACGTCACCCGTAAATTGCAAATTTTGTACGGTGAGAAACAAATCTTCCACTTCCTTCTGAACGCGCACGCTATCATATGTTTCATTCTGATCGCATGGCTCATTAATAGTATTGCAATGGAACCTGTGAGAAAAGAAAATATATTTTAAATGGTTCCATAATAGGTTTATGTCTAATCCAGTTCTATATGTAAGTTAAAGATGATAGAAATCTTTATTGTTTGACTGCCGAAGTACCACCACCACATCTACGAGTATTTCTACCTAATAACGACAGTGTTATGAGCTGCTGTTCAGGTGTAAAGGTAAGGATCTAATCTGGCCACTTACCATCAGATGGACTGCATGCTTTTTGCTACTTCCATATAATAAAAATGTAAAAAAATAATGCTATAACTTAAACATTAAAATTGCAGTTTTAAAATTATGGACAAAATTTTACGTATCTTTTCATACCTGTCAAGAACATCATTCCATCGAGGATCCTCATCATGTTCTGGATTCACCATCCGTTTCTGACAGTACCTTCGGGGTTTGTCCAGCTTCACCTCCAACTTTATTCTGGGTCTCGACCTCTCTTGCAGGTGCAGCTTTGCACACTTCATGGTGATAATTCTATAAAAAAATAACACCGTTTAGTGAAGAATATGGATGTGTTATAAATTAGTGTAGGGCCTAGCGCGTACGGTTTATCAAACTGTTTAGTCTTAATGCGCATACAGTAAATTGGTCGGTCGTCAATAAACAGTCGCGGATCACTTGTTTTGCCGAGACAACACATATGAAACATTTAATCTATTTTTTATAATTTAGGCGTCTTTTTGTATTTACTTATGTAAACATGAGAAAGTATTTCAAATTAGTATAATTTTCTCGGAGTTACATACAATGATTGTAGACACGACTTGATAATGGTAGTAGACTTTGCGGTTCAACTCCTAAAGCAACAACGCCACACCTATTTCTTAAGTGATTAGATAATCACAACAGTTTAAACTCTGCTGTTTGTTGGTTTGTTGAGGGCCATATACTTATCCAACTCATTCCAACTAAGTGTTCAGGAGTGGCAACGCATCTGTACAACCCCAGTTAAAATTTTAATCTTATCTGAAATTGATTAAAGGTGGCAGTGGCCACTTACCATCAGATGGACTGCAACCTCGTTTGCTACTTCTGTACTAGCATACTGTACACAGTATACAGATACTAATTCATATTTTGTGTATTTAAACTCGCGTTTTTCGCTTTGCATTAATTACGGCACAATTCATAATTCATCAATTTTAAGTTAAACTGTTTTATCCGAAAGCCTAAAAACTGAACATTTGGTGCTCTCACTACACAATGTTTAAAGGCCTTATAATATACTACAGGTGCCTCGCGGTTTCACCAGCTACAATATAAGAAAAAAACAAACAAATAAACATAGCGGAATGTTATATAGCCTACTAAAACCCAAATTTCGAGTCACTAACTTCAACGGTGTAGAACTTTCATATTATAAATTTTCCCTTTTCACAACCTCGTGAGTGGAATTTCCAAAAATCCCCTCTTAATGCTACTCTACACTCCCTAAAGAATCTCCATATTAAATTTCAACTTTCTACGTTCAGTAGTTTCGGCTGTGCGTTGTCTGTCAGTCACAGTTACGAAAAGAGTTTCATATATATAGATTTCTGTTATTTTAATTACATTTATTAACAAAAAAACATTGTTAGCTTTTAACCTGGCTCTCGTGTAAAATTTGTTTTTCAGTTGTGTTATTATTGAATCCATGCGATATAATACAAACTAGTTTACTAATTGCGTTTAATAGATGACTATTTAGGAAACAAATGCATAGTTATATTTTACGACATAATTTCACGTTACGCCGGCTAATCTAAATATTTTCAGTGACGATGAATATTAACGTAGGCTTTAAATAAGGCGAATTAATTCAAGGTTTCCGAAGAGTTTGATTTCATTACCTGTCGTGCTTCAGTAGTATTACCTACGAATCACTATGGGACCGCCGAGGAACGCCTATAAACTTGTGCCATTTACGAACAATTTCAAGGACGTTAGGAAGTGTACAATGTCACCCTTTTTTATTAGGGTTCCGTAGTCAAATGGTAAAAACGGGACCGTCTGTCTATCTGTCACCAGGTTGTACGTCATGAACCGTGAGACAGTTGAAATTTTCACAGATGATGTATTTCTGTTGCTGCTATAATGAACACAGAGTAAAATAAATATTTAAGAGTAGTAAGATAAAAAAATATAAAATTACTATATTGCATTAAAGTGAAACGAGGGAAATAAAAACAGACTCTCGATGGTCGAGAGTCTCGCCTAGAGAATAGTCTATACATCAATACATTTAAATTAAATTGAAGTGCCTGTTTGTAATATCAATTATCAGCATTTTATCAAATGCCAAACGAAAATATATATGATACTGATAACAGAAAATCAATAACTAAAATATTTGTCTGTCTGTCTGTTCGTTCTGGTTAATCTCGGGCTCTGAACCGATATTGAAGAAACTTTCACTGGAAGATACCTGATTTTATAAGGCGTAACTTGGGCTACTTCTATTTTAAAACTTGTTATTAGGATTCCGCAAAATAATCCTAAGAAACCGCGCGCGGTCTACGCGCACGCAGCCACCCTCACCACTGCTTATATCAGTTCTCTCTGAAACAATGACATTTTATTAAAATTGTATAACGTCGTTGAAGTTCTAACACCGCGCAAGTCATTTTTTTTGCGAATTTGCCATGTTCAAAAAAAATACATACAGTCAAACATAGAACCACCTTCTTTTCGAAGTCGGTTAAAAATCGTCGTCTTTGGAATCGAAATATTTATTGTTTCATCCAATTAGAAACAAGATTTAACCAATATAAAACTTAAAATTACGGAAAATTAAAAATACAAAATGGTACTTTTGTTGTTTCTATATAAAATTAATCGGTTTTTTGTCTCTAGTCAAATATTTCTAAAAATGACTTACGCGGTGTTAGAACTTCAACCACGATAAGGCAAAAGTTTCGACTATATTTAACTATGTCAAGTTACATTTCCAAAACGCAGGTATAACCGCGAGACTCAGCTAGTCTTCTATGATATAAATGATACAGATTTCTAAAAGTACAGAATCGTTTTCAAATACATGCAAACTCTGCGGATAGCCGATTAGTTAGCGTGCGACAAATAATAATATCAATTATTATTAATTATTTCCGGCGGCATTCGAGGGCAATGCAACTTTGTATGTTCAATTCATTATTGCACACATTAATAATCGTTATGAAAATTAAGTAATAAATTACTATCCGACTTCTAATTCAGTTCTAAGGTCTTATTACGGGTTGACTGTAAAGTATTGAGGTCGCTATGATATAGGTACCTCTAAAGTTTATTTCAGACATAACTTGTTGTAAGAGATTTTTACCCGACAGTATCAAGCGTTTGTAAGTAATGCATGTAGGTATGTCCATTTCTTTGGCACGCCCTAGCCCGAACGGTTGGATGAATTCTAATATATGACATATCATTTGAATGATCTCTGCTGTCAGTGACATAGGCTATATAACTTATAAATATGGCGTCTGTGAGCAAAAAAAAAGGTGGAAGAGATGATTTTTGTTTGTTATTATTATAATATAGATATGAAATAAAAGCTGTAATATAGATCATCACAAAAATATATATGATATTATTTTGACAACAACATTTTATGTTACTAATTTGACACAAACTTCTAATAATCATTGAATTAAATAACTCAGTTTTAGCAGTCGGGTTTCCTTGTTTTCAAAATAATTTGTGTCTTGGACTTGGGACTAGCGCTCATGTTGATTTGATTGTAATACTAGCAAAAGCACTCGTGCTTCGCTACGGGACATAAAAATAGTCGCCATCTTTAAATAGTTTTCACGCAGATTCCCATTTTTT
>DWLI01005251.1:0-10232 GCA_018249915.1 Cecropterus dorantes dorantes
CCAGACCCAGAACAGAAATCCAAATTCATCATTCAGATGTCTGTCTGGCCGGGAATCGAACCCGGAACCCACTGCGCATCAGACCAGTATGGTGACCGCTCCGCCACGCGGGTCGTCGAGATGGTGTAAGATCTGTAAGTTTGTCACTATTATTTTTAATTTGAGTTTATATCGGCTGTATTTCATTAATCTTAAGCAAAACTTGAACAAAAAATATTATTAAAATAAATTAGTCTTTTTTTAATGCAAGTATAGGTACTAATTTATTTTTTACTCACTACATTGAAAATATCTCCTAACTAAAAAGTAATTAATTATGTTATTCCTAGTATCTTAGATACTCAGACAATTTTGACATCGTTAGCAGGTTAGACTGAAAAAACGTTCGTGTTTTACCATAATTCTTCACTAACTTTAAAATCCACTTGTCCTTACATATTTCTAAATTACCTAAGCAAATATTAAAGTTATTGAAGAATCTTACGTAAGATATATAATACCTCAATATTTAAGGTCATTAAAGATCTGAAATATATAAATCGTTTTCAACGTACTTACCAAAGACGTTATACTCGTATACGACCAGATACCACGCGGCTTTGAAAAGGACATGTCAATATGGCTTTCAATACATATGTTCATACATTCG
The DNA here is from genome assembly GCA_018249915.1 of Cecropterus dorantes dorantes. Lineage (NCBI taxonomy): Eukaryota > Metazoa > Arthropoda > Insecta > Lepidoptera > Hesperiidae > Cecropterus > Cecropterus dorantes. The sequence goes on from DWLI01005251.1 coordinate 650, forward strand.
GACATGAGCGCGTGAGTACGTGTTCGCTCATTGTGATACTCTAATATCGCGCATCCTTATATAAAGCTACTAAAATTTAACATGGATAAATTATACACATTTTTTTTAGTACGGAAATAAAAAACGAGCACGCGACCCACCTGATGGTAAGTGGCTAGTGCCGCTCATGGATATCTGTAATAATTCCTAGATAAGATCAAAGTCTCACCTAATGTTAGCCACAGATGCGTTGCTACCCCTGAAGACGAAGATGGAATGTCTCGGAAAAGTATGTCTCCCTTACCACACCCTTTACACAAGAACACAGCAGTGCATAACAATGCTGTTATTAGGCAGAAATAGGTGTGGCTGTGGTGCTTCCGGATTCGAACTACAAAGAATTCTACCACCTTCAAACAAATTTCGTCATCAAACCACTTCTTTCGCACTGCTGGTCAGCGCACTAGCCAAGTGCGAGTTGGTAGACTTCATACACCTTACAGAACTCTTTTTTAAGAACTCTAATCGAGGAAATACACCTCGATATTTTCTAAATGATAAATAATTTCTATTGTTCACATAACTTGGAAAAATCATGGGTGACCTGTGCTCTTATTACGAGTTCATTATGGATCTTAAAAACAATCATTGTTTGTGTTTTCGCTCATCGTTTGAAAGTACTTTTTAAGGCATGGTCGGAAACTCAAATAAAAACGTGGTGTGTACATTGCATTGTGTAGGAAAAAGCATAAACGATCATTGTTTTGAGGAAACAAGCCTGGAATAAAAACCAAAGAGGATAATGGGGCCACATATATGCCAATTTGCTTTTACTGTTTAGCATAAAACGTAGGGTAAAAAAATATGGTTTTATTGTCGATTTGCATCACATTCATTTTTCATTTAACTGTGATATTTTCGCCAACTGTAAGGGTAGTGTTAAGGTCGGGTTGATGAAAAACGTCTCAGAACCGTGATTTAATAGGATAATGCAACATAAATCTTCCCCAACAATCATGACTTATGATCTTATGTACCACAGCATATCTACCGCAGTATACATGAGTACAAGCTAAAAACGGAATTTTCTGCTATATTGTTCTTCGGAAATACTGCTGCTTCTTTAATGGATACAGTGTAGTGTATCTGCGTTTCAGTTGAAACGCTTATGTATGGCGTGGTCAAAGAGTTTCACGTGAACGATTTGGTCCGTGCGGAACTCGTAATTCAATACACACGATATTTGATAGTACCTTTGTAAAGCAGAAGAGCTTGTTTGAATTGAAAAAATATTTTTGTGTAGTCCATTTATTAAGGAAAGCTATGGGGTACGTAACATCACGTTATGTTTGTTTGTTTGTTATTTTTTTCTTATGTAGTAGAGTGAAACCGCTAGTTATGCATAAATTTAATAATATTTAGGATGATTAGTAGTTTGTTGCATTGCCTATTTTAAATTATTTATATTTATAATTTGAATGCACCACAAAAATTGTATATTGTATTACGTACTTATTTTGTCATCGTTAGACTCACTTACATGTATAGCTTATAAATAGGGATTGCAATTCCACAAAACCGTATTCCGAATTCCCGCGGAATCCCGCTGCTTTTATTAATCTGCTGGATCCCGCACCTTCAAATCGCGTATTCGCGCATCCCGCCAATTAAAAATTTTGACTTTAAAACTTTCGCGTAAATCGCGTGTAACACAGACGCTATCATCGTCGTATCGGGTCGTTCTATCCGAGGAGAGTACCTGACGCTCGCCCATGCATATATCGTGACGGTTCACTTACGAGCGTAGATGCCGAGAAGGCATCTATGCGTAGCATTCAATATATATTGCTGATATATTTGCAGTTAACTCAGAACTAGGATCAGTGATGCGTCCTAAGAGCGTATAATTTTAAAAGTTATCACCATAGGTCGGTATCATAGTAATAGCATCTAAGAGAAATTGTGATTATTTTTTAGTCATTATATGAATACGACTGAATAGTTTAAAATTAAACAAAACTATTAAACTATGCCACTATCCTTAAGGATGAATGTATGAAAACAAATTAATTGTACAAAATAATTAATTTCAGCAACTGAAATTATTTCAGTTGCTGAAATTATAAATGTAAAAAATGCTTAATATAGTCGATTTTTAGACAAATATCTGCAGTTTTCTCTTCACAAATATGAGATTTTAACACGAAATTCTAAGATGAGACCGCGCGGAATTAAGTAATCCAAAATTAAGTTAAGATAAAAGTTATAAACGGTCACACCAGAAACGTACTATTGTCGCGATGCTTCATCGCGAAATGACATTATTTGACAATCATCATCATTATATAAAGACAAAACAATTGAGAACAGCCTTTTTGTTTTGTTTGTTATTTATTTAGCTTTAGCGATGATAAATAAAATATGAAAAAAATATTTAAAAATATATGATTCACTGTTCCAACTTCAGACCGCATTCAATGATGCTTAACTCTGTAGTTTGGTCGAGATCCACAAGCGGAAACCAAAGTTCAGTACCTACCTATACCTACCTACCTACATATGCCTGTCGGCAACACGGAAACGTATCCTATCGCGATTTCATGTTGTCCGATCAACCCACACTTAAAACAAACACTCATTATTGAAATCTATACTCGTATATATAAAAGAAAGTCGTGTTAGTTACATTATATATAACTCGAGAACGCCTGAACGGATTTGGCTGGTAATTGGTGGAGAGGTAGCTTAGAACCAGGAAAAGGAGATAAACTATAAAAACTTTTTATTTGAATAAATTTTTCACAAGATACAAGACGTTTTAAAAAAATACCTACCTACACCTTTACTCTTTCATTTGTCAACCGATATTCCTTTTGACATCTTTTAACATGATTTAGTGTTATCAATAAATTAATCCTCAATTTTCTATACTAATTATGGTCAAACATTGAATACCAGGCTAAAGATTGTTATATTATCTAAATATTAGATATTACCCGCTTCGCCGTTCAGTTTACATTCACGTAGGGTACCTACGTGAATGTAAACCTAGAATTAGAATACAAACTTAGAATTTACAGGAGTATGAATACCTTAGTAAAATTTCGTTAACTGTACACATTGGCAATAAAGCATCATAAACATCTTCATATCATGATAGCCCTAATGTAATACTGGGTATCCTTCTTGAGTGAAAGGTCAACCAAGGCTACATTAGACAACCCGGTAAAGTTCACTCACCTTGAGAACTTTTTTTGCGAATTTACAGTCCAATGAAACTAACAGTACTCAAGATAATATTTTTTATTTTTATTAAAATTCAGAGACACTATACATTTTATTTATTTGTCGAAAAAAATGAGATGTATTTTGTTTTATAAAAATATTTCGCTCTGAGACTACACCGAAGCGAAAGGCATTGAGAGAATTGTAAAATATGTTTTTCATTTAAGTACTAAGCCCATACCAATATGAGAGAAGCGTTCCGATTGTGATTAAAAAAACATTATCGTGCTAATACAATAATAATAAATATCTTAAAATGTAATTTAAAACCCATTTGGGCCCGAAAACAATTAGGATAAATCATGGATGGGACTAATTTGTGTACAAAATTATTTTTATAATATATTATTTCGATATATATATTTTATACTTAAACATAAGCTCATATGATACCTATAAAATGCGAGGGTAAATCACGAAAAGATTGAAATTAAATTATGATTTTTTTGAACCGTCTACCTCAACTTTGTCGTTTAAAAATCAATCACTCAAGCAAAAGTAAAAATAAGTAAGATTACTAACTGATACAATAGAAGCTAAATCGTTGTACTAGATACATATATACAAATAATATTTGCCATGTGGTAGAACCAGTGTAGTTCGACGGGGCTCATGCCATCGCCACACCTATTTCTAGCGTAAAGCAGTTACTGCGTTTCGGTAGAACTGCGTGGTTGCCGGCTCACGTATATACGAGGCGACCATCTCTATCTTCGGGAGTAGCAACGCATCTGTGATCGACTTCAGATAGAACACCTGTTCTATATGGCATTATAGCCATTTACCATCAGGTCTTTCGGTGCAAAGGTGGTGTTACGGCTTACTTGTAATTGAGTCGATCATCTTAATCCACGGAAGTAGCAACGCATCTGTGATCGACTTCAGATAGAACACCTGTTCTTTATGAAATCGCTTACAGATGTCAATGCGGCAGTAGCTTACCATCAGTGGACTGTATGCTCGTTTGCTACTTCAGTCTGGTAAAAAAAGATCTAATTCCGACCACGCTTCAACGTGACTGTGGCTTAGTTTGATATTAGGAATGAAAATAAAGTTCTCGTTCCTGTAGGAATTTGGATACATAACAAAGGAGACATTGGAGGCAGTGTAAGAAATTTAGCAAGTATATACATTTACTACTTTTTGAATTTCGCGCAAAAAATATACTAAACTGAATTTTTATATATAAAAGCAGCATTATTAACAACGAAATACATGTTCTTTCAACGTTATTCTTATATTGTTGATGGTTTAAATGCCATTTAAGCCTGAAGCATTGATGTTTTTTCGTCTTTGATCTTTAAAATACATTTCTATTATCTATTTTTTTTGTGGTCCATAAGACTGTAGAAAATGAACCTCGCGAGATTCGGGAGAAGGTAGCATATTATTTCATGTCTCGTAAAAAATCTCAGTTAGGTATACATCTAAAATTTAATTTGAAGATTAAAATGATGACACTATCAAATCAGATACTAAACCAAATGTACACTCAGTAAAGTCAAAAGGGTTTAAAAAAGGTTTTAATTGAGTGTTGGCATGTCAAAAACCTATGCTAAATAAATTAATTCCCTGCCAGCTCTTCATGCTTTCGTGTCAAAATTATACGCGTCAAAGTTATCAACGTTGAATTTTCGACCACGTTGAATCTCGTTACGAGGACACATATTTCCTAAAAAGCATGTCCGAGTTCATTTAAATTCATACATATTATGTTGTTCTATTATATCAACTACTGACTGACGTATATCCTTTGTTTATATATTTCACATCACCCAGTTTTTCAGTTTGTTTTGTTACCTGACCTGGGTTGCTATTAGTCCCATGATTTAATAAAGTAATAGGTCGTTAAAAGGAGATTTTCAAAAAAGGGATTAAAAGGAAGACAATCACGAGAAAACGTATACATATATGTGTGTATATATATTTACTTTATTCATGATGATAAATAAGCTGAACTGTTGCATATATGTTTCTGGGGTTTTATAAATACGTAATTATATTTTTTTATTAGAAGAAAACATTCTTAAGTACTGCACTATCGATACTACTCTCAAACTTATATCGATGGGAGAATATATAGTAAAGTAGGACAGGAGGACAAAAGCTGAAAAAGGAGGACATGTCCTCATTTTGGATATGGCAACCTTATACTAAACCTACATTTTCATAAGACTGCATCCGCGTCATTGCGCCCACTGACCCGGCATGGTCAAGCCATGGCACTTGAAGTACTGCAACCAGATCCACCGAGGCACCGGGCGGAACCGTCAGACCGCTCCACGGGTATCGGGTTCGTGTTATGACTAGTAGCTAGGCGCTAGTCTGGTCGCCTGTTATGTCATATAACGCTGTGATTCAGTCAATATTGCACCCAAACACAGGTGAACGTCTGTTTTGGTGATCTACTCTATTTAATTAATACATGTGTTGCCCCGCGGTTATACTCGAGTTGTTACATCATTTTAAATTGTTATGTCTCTTGATACATGGATTTGAATCAATTTAGATATATAAACGATAAGCAGGTTTTCAATCCTTCTGATTTAATTAAACTTAATAGTTTTAATGCTATTTCAAAAACCTAAAGAAAAACTGAAATAAAAAAATTAAAAACTTAAAGATTTTTTAATTTCATGCGTCTACAATTTACCCCTGTACATATGTATAACATGTTACTTAAAAAAGAGCTTACATTATGAACGAAAAAAATATCTTCTCTCTTAATTCTCGGTAATGGTGATTTAATATTCAGTATACGTATTCAACAGATACTTACAAATATATTTTATAGAAGATTACCATATAAGATACAAATAAGCCCTTATCTGTGAAGGCTCTGTGTATACAAACTGATTCGACCCTCCCGAATATTATATTTAGTAAGTAAAGAATATTAAATATAATATTCTTTACTTGAATCTGAAATATAATAATATATTTTGACGAATTAAATGACTTGAACGTTTTTGAGATTAACATGGATTATTTTATTGATTATAAGAAACACTTGCCTAATCTGTCACTAAGTATAGAGAAGTGAATACAAGCATAGATTAAAAATAAGAATGAACATTATACAGCCAAGAGTGAGGCTAAATTGTAAGGCGTCAAGTTAAAAATACATTTAGCATATTTCGTATGCATACTCATCCTTAAACCTGTAAGTGATAATTTTGTATTAAATTAGAGCCTCATAAAACAAAGTAGGCTTAAAATAAAAGTACCGGACAAAAAGTAGAAAAGAAAACAATGGACTTCAGAGTTCTTGGACGTTATCAAGTTTGTCTAACGAAGGCTTTTGTCAAGTACTCCGTAAGCTTGGAGAATTTTCGAGAATCGGAGCAAAGTAAGCCAACAATCTCAGTTTGCTTCATATGAAAGCATTTATGAGATAAACGTATAGGTATTTTAACAGAGACATAATTTTATTCTTCTAAAGCTTCGCCTTTGCAGGTATTTTAAACGCTTTTTGTAAATCTACTTCTATACCAACGTTAAGCGGCGCGGTTTAGTGAAGTTTATAATTACTTATTCCAGTATATTTCTTTGAATAAATGCGGAACATAATGCTAGGTTTATAAAGATACATTTTCAAAGTAGTATTGATCGTAACTATGCTCTGTTAAATTAGCTAACCGTAGACAATACTAATGTACACTTAGCTCAGTGAGCTATGTAAGCAAAGATTTTATTTCATTTTACCAGGCTAGGAAATGACGCTTAAGAATTAAAATTATATTATTATAATTAATGATATGTCACCTAAATCCTCGTTGTTGACGTTGCCGCAAGGTCTACGGGTCTTGAAGTACTCCTCCTTGCCCTGGGAATTCCCTCCTTGGGTGCACTGCGCGTCGTTGTTGTTGGCTGCCGTTATTCGGCGATGCAGCCTTTGGTTTTCCAAAGTGTGCTGGGCTGTTTCAGCAGATTTACTCCTCCAGGTCCAGGAGGACACCAGTCCATCGAGTTCACGAAAGTATAATTAGTCGTTAATCGCAGTGAAATGAAACAACACTAATCTATAATTATGATCTGGGTCTTTATTTATGATCAAAAGTGAAAAAAATAATGAAAAAATTAATAAATGATTTATAATTAAAAGACTTCCTTGTATATTTCTAAACTTTGTAAAGTATCGTACTAATATTTTTTCTCAGTACAATAAATTGTGGATGTTGGATCAGGGTTTCTCAAAGTGGGGGACGAGTACCCCTTGGGGTACGCAAGTATTCATAACCAGTAATATTAAGGGATACGTGAAAAAAATTACACAATAACGGCTACTTAAATAACTGGCGCATATTGATACTTAAAAAGTAAAGTTGCTCCTAGAGCAAGTTTAAAAGTCTAATTAATAAACAACATATACATATACTCGTATTATCTACCACCATGCATATTATTTTAATCCTCTATTATTCTACTCTACATGCAAATATAATTAAAAAGGGGTTCTGCGTTGCTTATTTAAATTGACGAGGGATATGTAGTGATATAAGTTTGAGAAACCCTGTTATATATGGATAGATATGCCCCATATCGTAGGTACTGGGAGATTTTAGATAATGATTCTTGTGGTACTTTACCCGGTCGTTACTTTCTATTCCACAGCTTCAGTATTCAGTTAAGACAATAGTAACGAAATATGTTCTTTGTGAAGACTTGCCACATTTCTCATGGCCAACAATTTATCACCATAATAACAAGTTGCCGTTCTCATTGTACTGAACACTAACTATATACAATTAAGGAGCTATTAATCATGATTTAACTTCTATTTGTTTAATAAACTCGTCATGTTCCCGTATTCGTTAATGCGGGGTGTTTAAGACAATGTTTTACAAAATAATATCAAAAATGCTTTATGCATCTTTATCAACTATCGAGTATTATTCTTTTGAAATGTCTATAGCAGAAAGTAATGAGAGAAGTAAAGAAGAAAATGTCGAATAAATACGAAAATAATTAGTAGCGGCAAATTGCCCTCAGTACGAGTTTATTAAGTGTCCCCAACATAATCATTTTTTACGTTTTTGCATATACATTTCAATGTATGTACATTAAACGTTTATGTTTTCGGTTATACCTTGCAATGTACTTTGCAATGGACGAAAACGTTAACAATTATTGTTTTGGGTAAATAAACTCGTACTAAAGGTACTGGCTGTATCCGGCAGTACTCCGGTTGAAACGAAACCAGTCTCCGTAGCGAGACGAATTGCCAATCAGCATCACTATTGAATCGAAGTACAGTACGGAGCGTGGACTAAATCTTCTGGAATCACGGTCTGCTGGAACTGTCTGTCAAGCTTTTTAACTTCTTTTTTTTTACTATTTTAGATCCTCTTAGAATTATAGTCTCATCTATAATTAGGTGTGCTACGCGGTTTCGCCCGCTACTAAATAAGAAAAAAAAAACAAACATAGCGTGATATTATATAGACTATATCCTTCCTCAATGAATGGACTAATCAATCCAAAAAGATTTTTTAAATTCGTACCAGTAGTTCCTGAGATTAGCACGTTCAACCAAACAAACTCCGCTGCTTGATAGTATAAGTATAAATTGCTTTTAGATTCTTATTGGACTTTTATATTAAAGAGCACCGGAAACCATTACTATTTTCGATTTTTATTAGTGTATACATATATTATTTAGTTCTTTTAAATAGTAATTTAAAAATATTTCTCTTAAAGGACAGGATCAAGCGGAATTGCAATGCAATCGTTCATTATTTCCGAGATTCTAATCCAATTTCTGAAGTAAAGTAGTACTCGTTAAAGTTTAATAAATTACGATACGAACCTTTCTTTAACATAATCTTATCGATAATTATCTTAAAAATAGTGACTTTATTAACATTGTTTTGGTTTAATCAAGCTTACATTTTTTTGTTATTTCTTATCAAGATTTTTAAAACGATTAACGGTTGTTTAAGTAAAAGCCACGATTGTAATAACTAATTCTATGTCAGGCTAATAACTGTAACCTTACAAGTCAATTATATTACACGGTTAACTAGTTAATTCTCTAAATGAACCCTGTTTATAAGAAATTCGCTTAATCGCCTTCATCTAACCGTACAAGTGTTAAACACATGTCGCAGCTGTCACTTGAAAACTGCCAACGTCTTCCCTTCGTTTGAGAAACGTTGAACTAATTCAAGACCTCGAGTCCACTTGTCTACATCTTGATCCCCAGATGTTTTTATTCGCCTTGGTTCCGTAAACCCATTATTGTGCCACTGCTGGCACGGGTCTTCTCTCAGATTGAGAGAGTTTCAGGCCATAGCCCACCGCGCTGGCCAAGTGCGAA
>DWLI01005252.1:0-10231 GCA_018249915.1 Cecropterus dorantes dorantes
GTATCTTTAGGTATTATTATTTTTATTTTAGTTATTACTATTTAGGTTACGAAATTGATTGTTTTAAGTAACCACGTTATCCTACACAAGAGTTTTTATATATTATGAATGCGAAAGTTTGTGAGTATGTTTATATGTTTGTTTGTTTTGATCTTTCACGTAAACACTACTGGCCTTATTTCATTGACATTTGGCACACATATAGTTAATGACCTGGACTAAGAGTCCTATCTATTAATCCAGCCATCCATCAACCATGGTAAACGTGACCGAAGGAGGCAAGCGGGAATATGCTATTAAACTAGATATTGTGATTCGAAGGTGGTTCTTTTTGTGATTCGGAAGCACTACCACAACCTATTTCTGCCTAATAACAGCAGTGTTATGCGCTGCTATGTTCTGGTTCGAATGGTGTGGTAAGGGAAATATATTTTTCCGAGGTGGAATGCCTCTTAGTCCTCAGGGGTAGCAACGCATCTGTGGCTAACCTTAAGTAAGACTTTGGTTTTATCTAGAGTTGATTACAGATGTCCAGGAGCGGCAGTAGCCACTAACCATCAGGTGGACTGTATGCTCGTTTGCTACTTCCATACAATAAAAAGAAATCGATGTGAATTGATCTAGTATAACAATCTAGTTATATTTTTTTGTGTTTTAAAAATTATACTGAAAATATGACAATAGAAATATGTAACACATTCACTGTTGAATGTGTTACATATTTCTAAGCATGGAATTTCGAAGATCAGATTGACTGCGGCAGTCGAACTGCATTGTTATGTTTATCACAAAAACAGTGTCTTAAATAATTTATCTCCGTAGAAATCTCCAGAGTGCCACAAACACTATTTCTCTAATATACCAGAAAATGCACTTTCCTGCAAGTTTCCGGCTAAAAGCATATCGAATTAGACTTTGTTACATCCAAATGATAAGAAACAGTTACTGCACTTTTCGCCACATTGCCTGTAAAAGGGATCATAAATTTAGAACCCATTTGGAGTTCCATTTGTAGATGACCTGCTCTAGGTAGACATTTTTAAAGTTCTTTGTTGAGAACATCTGTTGAATTTAGAGAATAATTTCCGACTATTTTAGTATAAAACAATTTATTATATATACCCTACTTTATGTTATTATAGCATGCTATTATTAAATAAACTAATTCCTTAAGAAAATAACGATATTTTATTGCTTACAACAGTTGTCTAACGTCAAGAGACAGAAAACATAATTATGACTTTGACCCGCGTGGCGTGGAGCGGTTACCATACAGTCTGACGCGCAGTGGGGTTCGATTCCCGGCCAGACAGACATTTGAATGATAATTTTAGATTTCTGTTCTGGGTCTGGGTGTTTGTGTATTCGTCTTTGAGTTCCATGGCACCCGTGCCATAGGAGAAAATCCTAGTGCGGGGCTATGTGTGGAAAGCGTGTGTGACTCTTCTATTATTTTTAAAATCTTATCTTATCAACCATTTTTTGCGTAAATGTAACTTATTTTTATAAATATAGTTTCCACATCGAAAGAACGTTGAACATTTTAAATGCAGCCCACGTAATGTTGAATGGCTACTGCCGCCCATGGACATCTGTAATCAACCTTAGGTAACATCAATGTCTCGCCTGAGGTTAGCCACCGATACGTTGCTACTCCAGAGGACCAAGGTGAAATGCCTCTGAAAAGTAAGTCTCCCTTACCACACCTTTCAGACCAGAACACAACAGCGCATAACACTGCTGTTATTAGGCAGAAATAGGTGTGGCGGTGGTGCTTCAGAGTCGAACCGAGTTCTACCACCTACTAATTACCGTATTCAACTTATTTAGTTTCATAAAATTAGTATCAATGCTTATAAATAATTTATGACAGGCTGTGAATGTTGAAAGCATTATTTTTCGTATATTGTCATTTTGTTAATTACAAACGTTTATAAATTATTCAATACTGATCACAATTGTGACACTGCAAACTAAATACACCGTTTGTTAGTTAGACACACCTCATTATTACCGTTGTTTTGCCATTAATTCATTAAACAATGAATATTGTATTGGACTAGTTTGTAAACAATACATGTTATTAGTCTATTACCTGTGTAGCGGAGCGGTCACCATACCGGTCTGACGCGCGGTGGGTTCCGGGTTCGATTCCCGGCCAGGCCACATCTGAATGATGAATTTAGATTCCTGTTCTGGGTCTCGGTGTTTGTGTATTCGTCTTGTGTGTCCATGGCATCCGCGATACAGGAGAAAATCCTAGTGTGGGGCTATGAGTGAAAAAGCGCAAAAAAATCCTATTCCGTGTTGTGCTTAGTATAAAATTATTGTTTTAAAACAATCACTATTTATGTTTTCGTACATTTTCAAAAGAATCGAAAACAAAAACGTGAAGTGTATATTGCAATGTATGCTAAAAAACGCCAACAATTATTTTTTCAAAAACAAGACGAACTCGTACTAAGGGTATACTGTACAGTGTGGTTTCATTTTTTAACAGCACAACTTCATAAGGTATAAGAAGTATGCATATCCGTTTCTGTAGGAGGCAACTAAGAGATATCCAGGAGATATATATTTTCTTCTCCTTCTTCTTCGCCATCGTTACACTTGGCAGAGCGATCGTAGTCATCAACGATCGTGTTGTTTTTACCCGCATTGGTACGGAGACGGTATACTCGTATGCGTTTGAGGTGAGAGGATGTTTGTGCAACAAACCAATGTTGCCATTTTTTTTTAAAACTACTCGTTCGATTCTGATGCGGTTTTCAGTGATAGGTTCAGGTTGAGTTGGTGCGTGTTTTAGATATGCATATACCTACAAAAATCACCAGGGGCGCTGCAGTGAACATTTGTTTAAGCAAAACCAAAACTACTACTATTTTCATGCGGTTTTTAATCCAAAGTGATGGCAGCCTCCGACGGATTTTTTTAGATTTTTTATTAAAGTTCATAGAGAATTCAATATGTTCTTGCCACATCTACATTTTCGGGAGCCAAATAGTCGGAAGTTTTTTAATGATTTTTTTTATATTTTTTTTTTATTTAAATAAGGTCGTAACCGTCGTGGGTTCTTTCAAAATTTATGATTTTGATTTTTTATGGTAGGCTGTATAACATCGCGCTTTGTTTATTCCCTTTTTTGGACTGATGTATCGCGCGTGATGTATCGCGACTGATATATTGGACTGATGATGTGTGATGTATCACGATGCTTCGTCATTTTTCGCGATTAGGAGACATTATGGTACACTTATTCAATGGGCCGCCCTCAGCATTTATTTGGTCGTACCATCGCGTGGGTTATCTTTCACGTCCTCTAGTACCCTCTATACTTCCTTGCACAACCAAACGATGGCATCATCGTTGCACCGGGACGTGACCAAAAACTTGAGGATATCACGGATTAAAAGTTTAAAACTCTGCCATAAATTACAACAAATTTTAGATAACTTAAAATTATATTGGAACAGATAATACGACTGTTTAATCTGTTATAACGATTTTTAATAAGTATTTTGAGCTCAAAGCATTTATAAAGTTTTGATTTACCGTAACTGCAGTAAGCTACGATAAGGAAAGTACTGTCATTAGTCTGCCGGTATAACCATCACAGGTCCATTCATAAGCCATCGTTTGATGACAGGCAAAGTCATGACAACTTGTATACTATTATTAAGGTTTTGACATTTGATACCTTTTTTGGTTTCGAAGGGGAAACCTTTAAAAGAAAACCCGAAGCTGTGGGAGCAACATCGGATTATGTGGAACTTTTACACTCAAAGCCCCGCACTAGGATTTTCTTCTGTGTAGCGGGTGCCATGGACACACAAAGACGAATACACAAACACCCAGACCCAGGACAGAAATCTAAATTCATCCTTCAAATGCCTGTCTGGCTGGGAATTGAACCCGGAACCCACTTCATGTCATACCGGTATGGTGACCGCTCCGCCACGCGGGTCGTCAGAATTTAGTTTATTATCATATTAACCCGGATAGCAGATCGATTACTACACGTACTGTACTAAGACAAACAATTAAATAATATAATGAATTTCGTTTTATGTTCTTACTCCGCTGTTGGTGTATTTTGTTCTTTCCTCGTACCTACGACACAGTGAACGCAGAATATAAGAGAATAAAACGTACTTTTACATCAGAGTCTAATACGTTGTCCGTAATAGGAAACAATAAGCTGGGCGGCGATTCTCGGGCGGATTAGTCTGCAGCGGCTAAATCAGCTAGCCGCCTGCTACGGCACGCACGGTTTTCTATTACCATTATGTTGATAAATGAGTAGAGATGGCACAGTGGTCCGGGTTCAAAACTCAGGCACGGGAATGTCTTTCGAAAAATTTTGCACGTTTGCGTTGTCGTTTTCGGACTACATTACTTTGCAATGGTGAAAACGTAAACAATGATTGTTTTGAGGAAATTTAATGAACTCATACTAAAGGTAATGGTTTAAAACAGTGTTTTTCAATCTTTTTCATGACGATAAGGGAAAGGTTTGCCGTTAGTATCAAAAATCTTTCGCGTAACATTTTGTTAACTTAATACATCTATCTTTTTAAAATTTAATATTTTGTTTTACTGAAGTACCTAGTTCTCTTGCGATCCCCCAGGGGGTGCGACCCACAGGTTGAAAAACACTGGTTTAAAGGTTTCAATTTATGACTTAGTTATCATGGGTACCAATACAATAAAATGAAATAAAAAAATAAAAAAACATTTAATTTTCGAATTAGTGATAAGTACACCTTTTATCCCTACTTCAATTCAATGTATATTTTATAGACGTGATGCATTTACTTTTATTAATTGTAAAAACATTTACCATAAAAAGAAAATGTTACAAAATAGATTTTATGATTAGAACCTATCATTTTTAACTAAACTAAAGTGCTAATGAATTCACAATAAATATAACTAGATAAATGACTTTATAAAATAATTGCATAATTCCAACTTAATAACGGCAATTATTGTTATTACATTTTGTGGAGCGAGTAATGTTTTTATCTGCACGTTGATAATGCGGGCGCACGTGGCCCGAGTTTTGGTTTGCGTCCAACCGCTGAAATAATATATCGCTTGGTACCTGTAATGCTTGCATTGTAGCAATGTTTTAAAAGGCGCAATTTTGTTGTACAATTTTTGTTTAGTGAAATATTATTTTATATATATTATTGGATTTCGTCTCTGTAGTTCCGAGATCAGAATAGCGCTACAGTAAACCCATTCTGTCATAAGACGCGATCAAAAGGGGCTTCTGAGCAAGAGAGTGAGTTCGAACTAACCAAGGAACCCCGGGAAGTACAGCAGTATGTGTCGCGTACCGTCGTAAAGAAGTTTTAAAGATGGTAGAACTCTTAGTGGGTCGACTCCGAAAGCACCACCGCCACACCTGTTCTTGCTTAATAACAGCAGTATTAGGTTTTGTTGTTTTCTGGTCTGAAGGGTGTAGTAAGGGAGACATATTTTTCCAAGGCATTCCATTATAGTCCTCAGGAGTATCAGCACTTCTATGGCTAACCTTAGGTGAGTCTTTGATCGCCCATGGACATCTGTAATCAACCCTAGGTGGTTGATTATAGATGTCCATGGGCGGCACTAGCCACTTACCATCAGGTGGGCTGCATGCACGTTTGCTACTTCAAAAAAACTTAATTCTACTATTAGTAATAGTAATATTGTATTCTATGCAAATTTATTCCATCTGGAGCTTCTTAGAAAATCCGATTTCAAAGCACATCGTACGTTGCCTCGATTTTATGAAATCATGTAGTTTCATGTTCTTGTGCAGAATAGAGAATCCTCTCTAATACGATTTTACATTGTATCCAAAATATCAACAGGATCTTGAGATGTACGAGCCCCACTCACATTTTTCTGATTTATTGTATAAGGTAAATAGTTTTTATTATCAAAAAAATGCAAAAACCCTTTAAAAACAAAAGAAGCAAACGAACAGCGTAGGTACGTACGTCTTCAACCGATTAGTGTCCCACTGGTGGGCACGGGATTTCCCTCAGAGAGAGTTTTAGGCCACAGTTCACCGCGCTGGCCAAGTAGGAATTGGTACTCTTCACACACCTTTGAGATCTCTTTTTTAAAAGAACTCAAAGTTCCTTCATCTTAAAGTGTAATAATTAAGTTTACATTAGTAAAACATTAGTAAACTAATTTAAAATAATTTTACATTAGTAATAATTATTTTAAATTAGTTTATCGTTGCATACGCACATCATTTTAGAAAAATCAGTGGTCCGTGTTTGGGGTATCGAATGGGCGCAAGCATTAGTCTACACAACAGTGTATATTAAAATAAATTACCTTACACCCTAAACAACAATTATAGCAATAATTTATTGTATAAATAAATCCAGAGTCTATATTCGTTGTCCATTATCAAAATGGTTTCCGTCATTAGCCAATATGGCGGCGAGTGCGCGACAATAACTATCAATAACTGTCGGCAAATATTTATCATGCTCACAATTAAGGATAATGTACTAGGAAAGTACGTCATCAAACTTATAAGCTTGTAATAAAGTAGGAATAAATGGGATTATTTTGATATACTTGTACAATAAGCTTATTGTAACTTAGAAACAAACGAGAATATTTTAATAGACTTGTACAATTACCTTATTGTAACATAGAAACAAAGAAGAATATTTTGATAGACTTGTACCATTAGTTTATTGTAATGCAGGCATAAACGAGAATATATCAATAAACTTATGAACTGATCTTATTGTAACGTAGAAACAAACGAGAATATTTTGATAGACTTGTACAATTAGTTTATTGTAATGCAGGCATAAACGAGAATATTTCGATAACCTTGTACAATTAGTTTATCGTAATTCAGGCATAAACGATAATATTTCGATAAACTTATAAACTGACCTTACTGTAACGAAGAAACAGACGAGAATATTTTGATAGACTTGTACAATAAGCTTATTGTAACAGAGAAATAAACTGGAATATTTTAACAGACTTGTACAATAAACTTATCACGACGTAAGAAAAAAACGGAATAGTTTGATAGACTTTTACAATAAGCTTATTATAATGTAAGGAATAAACGGAAATATTTTGATAGACGTGTACAATAAGCTTATTGTAACAGAGAAATAAACTGGAATATTTTAACAGACTTGTACAATAAACTTATCATGACGTAAGAAGAAACGGAATATTTTGATAGGCTTGTACAATAAGCTTATTGTAACGTAGGAAGAAACGGAAATATGTGAATAGACATGTATAATGAGCTTATTGTAATGTAGGACGAATGACATGAATATTTGAATAGATTTGTACAATAAGGTAATTGTAACGTAGGAATAAACGAAAATATTTTGATAGACCTGTATAGATGTTCTTGCAGCTCATGAGAATTTTGTGTGGTAAAGAGTACATACTTATCAAAAGTATTAACATTGGTCTTCAGGGGTCACACATCCAACCAACCTCAACCAAGATTCCAATCTAAAATTTGCAATCCATATAATGGCCACTTACCATCATATGAACTACAAACTCGTTTACTTTTATATTGTAAAATTAGTATGCAGTTATTTTGACGATAAGATGCATTTCAGTCCCTGACTACGAACTTTAGTCTAATCGGGCTTAGAATTGACAAAAGAACAAACGCAAATTATATTCAATTACATACCTGTATAAATTTACGATGCAGTATGAAACCGAATTTAGAAGGCATAGAACTAATTGATGATGCCATTTAGTTGTGGCCTATGTCATATACGATCAGTCTTACCTAAAGTTAGCCACAGATGCGTTGCTAGCTCTTTCCGTTCTTTCTTATCGGGCGGAAACCTTTAAAAGGTACCCGTCGCCGTGGGAGCGATGGTGGGTTATGTGGGATTTTTACCGCACTAAAACAGACCCGGTCGCCGTCCTCGGCGCCGTGAAAAAGACTACGGGATCTCCAACTGAATCGGAGTCCTCTGAGTGCCTTCCCCATCAGGCTCGACCCAGATAGGCACAGACCACACCGTTCAGGTGTGCTCTGTGCCGGAACCAGAACACAACAGTACATAATACTGCTGTTATTCGATAGAAATAGGTGTAGCGGTAGTGCTTGAGATACTTAGCTACACTAGTCGTATATTAATTAAAAAACAAAGTCCCACTAACATAGCCTAATTAAAATTTCAAATAACGTGCACAAAACCGTAAATGAATTCGTTCTTTCAGTCCAATTCCCTAACATTAAGAGGTGACCGAGTTGTAAGTAAGATAAAATAAAATAACGCTTGGAGTTTCATTAACAATGCAAAGCGCAAACCCGGGGGTCTCACAATGAAGACTAATTGCCGGATCACCGACACGAACGTTATATTAGGAGCGGTAGTTTAAAATGTATTGTTCCTTTCTGTTTCGAGCGATTTAATATTTGGTTTGTTGGTACGACACGCGGATTTGCTTGGTGACAATGCTCGGGTATTATATTCGTACTACGAAATTTCTTCGAAGGATTGGGTAGATTTAGCTGTTTTAAGTAGTTTTTGTATGGTAATAAGGCCATTCTATCTAATAAGAGATTAACGAGAAGTGATACAATGTTATGATGGTATAAATTACGCTTTCTGACCGCAACGTAGCTGGATTTATGTCTATCATCATCATCATCATGTATCATTATTTATATATACGCTTCCGTGCGAGAGCCATATATAATTTAATATGTTTTATTTGCTAATTAGCATTGATTTTTGATGAAGGAAATCTTATAACATAAAAGTATGTGTGTGCAATTGACACACGACTACTGTTACTTAATAAATAATAAAATATTTCCTAGCATAAGGGCATCTGATTTCTCAAAAATCGATTAAGTATTGTAGCATATATTCAGAAATCTTATTTCCTATATACCATACTTGAGCTCTAATACAAGATATGAAGTAAAATCGTTAGCGTGTTTCAGAAAGGGGTACAGCGCCATCTAGTTGTAGCGCAACAATTGCTTTCATAACGCATTTTCGTAGCATCGAGTTTCAAACCACAACAGTTCTAGGGAAATTTCACTTTAAATCTGTATTCGTCTCAGAATTTTCATAATGTAATCTTCCACTTTCAATAACATTCATGTATTTGTTGTGGTAATCTGTGGTTAATGGTGTTGGTTAGCGACATAATGCAACGTTTATTATTGTTATTTAATTTTAACCTCTGTTGTTCACTGTTTGTTAACCCAAATAAATAAAAAAAAATCTGTTTCTGTTTTGAAATGTGTTTTCAAAAGTATGCTAACTTTTTTAACCAACATAATCTTAACATTTTTCTACACTAAACACTAGACTTTGGCTTACAGTA
Source organism: Cecropterus dorantes dorantes (assembly GCA_018249915.1). Lineage (NCBI taxonomy): Eukaryota > Metazoa > Arthropoda > Insecta > Lepidoptera > Hesperiidae > Cecropterus > Cecropterus dorantes. The sequence continues at coordinate 9,361 of DWLI01005252.1, forward strand.
TTCCTTGTTGTAACGGAACAACTTGGAATTTGCACCCAACAACGGAACAAATCATAAATAAAACAAAAAAGCTTCGGAAACGTATTTTAACGGAACGTTCCGTAAATGCTGATTACAATCAACTATTAAGGCCATCGTTATCCATTTTGCATCGCATATCTCCCAAAGGAAGGAATGGAACGAAATTTTCATTTTTCCTTTACCTACAGTTCGAGCTGGACCATTTTTGCACTTTCGTAAAACAATGGTGTAGCGTTTACAAATTGAGTTAAGCTCTTGCTTACGCGACTGCCTGTAATATTTTCTTAAACTGTTACTTAATATTGTAGAACTTTCTATTTCTATTCTAGCGGCACTATCGTAAAACTATTTTTGTCTAGTAGTAGCTGCTATTACACTGCTCTCATGCGCTAAGTTTTTATACTATGGAAGTAGCAAACGAGCATGCAGTTAACCTGATGGTAAGTAGGCACTGCCACCCGTGGACATCTGTAGTCTACCCCAAATAAGATCAGGGTCTTACCTGACATTAGCTACAGCCGCGTTTCTGCCCCTGAAGACTTACTTGGAACGACTATGATAAATATCTTCCTTCCATCAGAACACAGCACTGTTATAAGGCAGACATAAGTGTTACGGCGGTGCTTCTGGAGTCGAATCACAAAGAGTTCTACCACATTCAAATAATCGTTAGCAAATGTTAAACAAAAGTATGCTTAATAGTAGTCAAAGTACAACACGTTTTTTTTTTTATAATATGTTTTTTTTTTTATAGATGAAGTAGCAAACGAGCATGCAGTCCACCTGATGGCTGATGGTAAGTGGTCACTGCCGCCCATGGACATCTGTAAGTAACTTCATATAGAACATA
>DWLI01005253.1:0-10231 GCA_018249915.1 Cecropterus dorantes dorantes
GTGTTAAAGCGTGTTTTTACTAAATTAGCTTATTTCCGCGACTCCATCGGTCACGTTTGCCATGGTAATGATTATCCTATGTCTGTGTGCCAAACTTCAGCAACATCCGACCAGTACTTTTTGCGTGAAAATAAGAAACATTAAGATATCCTCAATAACTTTCACCTTTATATTATTAACTAGGTATACTACGCGGTTTCACCCGCTACTAAAAACATAAAAACAAACATAGCATCATGTTATATAGCCTATGGCAATAAATGGACTATTCAATACAAAAAAAAATTAAATTCGAACCAGTAGTTCCTGAGATTAGCCCGTTCAACCAAACAAACTACTGCTTTATAATATTAGCATAGAAGGATAGATTCATTAATTAATTAAAGAAACAAGTAATATTATAAGATAATGTTAAAGAATCTATAAAATCTAGTATATGTTGTACTTCAGAGCTGATTTTCAACTTCAAATAAGGCTATCCATTAACTGGGTAACCATTAAAGGGTCCAACAATAACTAATGATTCTTATCAGAATATTTTTCAATTTTCTTTTAAATCATCAGTTTCATTACACAGAGATATGAATCCCAATAAATTTGGTACAATCGTCAATATGTCGTCTACCTATGTGTCTACCTATGTATTGAACTCAATGGGCAACCTGCCGTCCAGGTGTAATAGATTTTTTTTCCCATATGAGACCTGCGATCAGTCTGGTAGACTATAATCAGGTGAGTAGTATGAGGTGTAATAGATATAAGATAAAATATTATTTATTAATTAAAAACGAGCAATTTCCTGTAGTTTGTCATATATCATTGCTTACCAGAATTTAATCCTAATTGATTTAATAATAACATGCGTCACTATCATAGTATGACGCAATAATACTGCAATAATACAAATTTAAAAAATATAATAAATTTTAAAAAATATATTTTTATTAAAATTAACCCGGTAACTTTGATCAATTTTACTATTCCTTGAATTTTTTGATTCGGCCCAGTTGATAAATCCACGTTGTACAGATGTGTATTCACAAAAATATTTAGTATAAACGTGGACAATACAAGTGCTATTACCGAATGAACACTTGCATACATAAATGTATGACGTTATATAAAAGCATAATAGTAATTTAATTGATTACAAATACAACGTTTTGTTGTCTCCAAGTATAACACTCTTAGCAAAATCCATTTAGTGCCTCACAAAGGCTTTAAAGCAAATACAGTATACAATTTAAGAATGTTTGACATTTTGGACTGAGAACTAATTTTTTTTGGCCATATTTTCCTTCAAACGATATATGTATACATATTTTTTTTGATAAATAAACTAACTAACAGTCACTTTCTACATGCAGACTTTAATACAAAATTTAACCTTATACGGTACGATGTCAAGAAATCATAATTAATATTTCAATAACTGTTTGGGCTACATTTATGAAATTTAAAATGCGAAGCAGTCTCAGAGGTTCTAATAAATGTACCAAGTTTCATGTCTCTAGCTTAAGTAGATTTTGAGTTAATAAGGGGTTAAAGGTGGTTCCAAATGGTTCGTGTAAATAACACACGTCGCTGCACTGCAAAGACTTTGCAGCGCACTTCGTGCGCTTTGATATCAGACAGAAATAAATATCTCTTTGGGTATCATCTTGATAAAATGAACCTATTGTTTAATCTCATGATGAAACCATCAAACTACAGTAATTTAAGCAATGATTAGTTGAAAGTAACTATCCTTTAATTTTTTAATATGTATAAATAATATTCAACAGCAGCTTACATTGTTACATAGTTTATATCTTACAAGATATATAAATATGCCTAGATATATGAAGATTGCTCTGTGTCATGGAATAGATACAAATAATTTATGTAACTAACAATTAATCACATTACACTGTAACAATAGTGTGTTTGTTCATGCAGGGGCTTATTTGCAACAGTTAAAAATATAAATGTTATTAATAATTCCACAATTTGTTATCTTTGTGTTGTCTTTTAATAACATAGATAAAAACTATTACCTGTGTTATTTACTTTTTGCTATTTATATTCCAAGAAATAAAAGGGATTCCATAAACAGTAGGGAATCATAGGGGAAATTCAAATATAATTTGTCCACAATTGGCTTTTAGTACAGATTTCTATAAATGAATATCAAGTTCATTAATGAAAAATCTTGCAAAATTAATTTATACAAGGAAGTTGGTGTTGATGGTCAACCAGTGCACTTCCTACAAAGTAAAAAATATAATGTTCACCTACATTATCACTGTTTCCAAGTGCTTGTTGCTATTTTGCAACAATATAAATAATATAATAATGTCATTTAATAATGGTAAGGACAATATTTCGTTTTTAAAATCATGTATTTACATATAAATACAATAAAGATATATCAAATAAAATATTTAGGTTACATTCAAATAGGAGAGCCTTTAGATTTTATTTTATCTGCAACAATATATCTGTGTCATTAGTGAAAACTAGTATAAGTCCGAGTTTTGTCATTGGCAAAAATAAGATTATTATACCCATCCTGTTAGTCTGATTTTGCCAATGGCGATAAGACTTATACTGGTTATCCCTAGGGTCACTGGTATAAGATGTTAATCAGGATTTCTCTTATTTTTTTAATCAATCGGTGAACTTAATGATGGTTATAAATTATCAGATTTTCGTATATGTACGAGTTTAAACATTCATAATTTTTATGTTATACAGTCCAATGTTATTTTACTCCTATTACCCATAGACATATGTTATTCACTCAGTCACAGATTCACTTCTTGATAAATTAGATAAAATGGGTCATGTAAGTGTCTACCACACCTAACAAAGCAGAAAATTTCAGGACATTATTACAAAAATATTATAAAGCATAAAAAATGATTCAAATATTGCAGTTTTGCGGGTATTTTTCTGGGTACATACATACAACATCCACAGACAAACATTTATTAACGAGTTTTTTTTATATGATACGTATTGCACTTCGTATTTTTAAGAAGTATCTAATGTCTCACATATTTTAATAAGAACAGTATTCCAATTAAAATTTGTGACCTAATATTACCCTGCAAACTCATTATATAAGTAGAGAATATGGCCTGTCACTGACAAATCAGTATATCACACAGTCGAACACTACATGTTTGACATGCAATAAGAATAAGAATTGTGCTAGAATAAGATTGAATTCTCTTAATATACATGCAGGTAAAAAAATAGACAATTTCTACTTACTCAGGGCTGCAGTTTGAAGCGTCAGCAAATTGATGACCAAGCTTTATCTCCGGTGGGTCTTCTGGGTATTCGGGAAGAATATGTTTGCACTGCAGTAAATCTACCATATGATGCCCCCATAATTGATCAAACCCTTGTTTGGTGACACTGAGCTGACCCATTTGCTGTGTTAAGGCTTGAGGGCTGTATGGTTGAGGGTACTGTTTTCCCGGTGGCAGCTGCTGATTTACATAATTTGGTTGTTGCATTTGTGGATACCTGTTCTGCATATTCGATTTTGGCTGTCCACTCATTCCTGTTGGGGGTACTGGAGGCATATTTGGAGGCTGCCCCATTGGTGGTAAACTCTGCATAGGCGGCCCCTGTGGCATCATTGGTTGATTTGGTATTGAACTTGGTGGTGCCATTGAAGGGGGAAAACCTCTTGCCACTGTTTGACCAGATATTAATGGGCCATTAGTCTGATTTATATATCCCTGAGTGACAGGTGTTCCCATTGGAGGTCCTCTAAAGCCTGGAGGAGGAGCCATACCTGATCCAGACACAGGTGGACCAGCTGCCATTCCTGGCATATTACTTCCAGGGCCGTTCATAACTCTTGGTGGTCCTAATGGTGGACCTGAGTTTGGTGGACCTGAGGTTGGTGGACCTAAGTTAGGCCCAGGCCCTAAGCTTGTAGGAGGCATTAAAGGGCTATTTCTTGGTGGGCCAACGGAAGGGCCATTATGTGGAATATTAGGTGGAGCTGTCATGGATACAGGAGGCATAGAGGTGGCAGGGAGAGGTCTCTGATTGAATGGAGGGTTCATTGCACCTGGCCCACTCACTGGCTTGTTAACAATAGGTGTAGGGCTAAATGAGGTTGAAGATACAGGATATTGATTAGCTAAAGTACCAGGAGGGGCAGACATAGGCCCTGAGGGCCCAGTAATGTTTTGATTGTATTGACTAGATGGAATGAGAGGAGGAGCATTATCATTAATTTGACGTTGCTGATAACCAGGAGGATAGGGTGAAGGGGTTGAGTTAGTAGGCACAGTTTGAGGGCTAGCTGAGCTCTGAGGAATGTTTTGCAAAGGAATTTGATTCGGGTTAGGCACAGTGGGTTTAGGATTTGGTGGGTGAACAGGTGAACGATGTAAGCTCGTCGGCGGCATCATCCCAGGGTGATTGAACGCGGGCGAGCTGCTCGCGCTTTGATGGAAGTGGTTTGCCATTGCTGTATTGTATCCTCCAGGTGGCACAGAGCTGTTTGAATTGGCATCTTGTTTCAGTCCTCCGGGCGGCTGGCTCGAGGGCACTTGCCCGTATTGGTACTGCCCGGGGTTCGCATTTTGATGCTGCCCTGGTACATTGTTGTACGGGTTGGGTTGCAGGTTTGACATGGCTTGGCAATCTGGAAATGTTAAGTTGGCATTATAACGACCTCACACCGAAATCACTGCCGAAGCAGACGGTCTCAAGCATTGTTTGTATTGTGATAATATTACTGATAGGCACTAGGATGTTTAATTAATGCTAATTCACTAAGAATGACGGGAGGACAATCGCAGTCAATGACTTACCGCTCGCGGGATGAAGTGGAGGCACACAAAACTGTATATTTACGTGTATACTGTTATACCATTCTCACATATTATCACAGAAGGTAAAAATAACGTAAGAAATTAATACAATGATGAAAAATACGACCCTGACTTACGTGGCCGAGCGATTACAAGCGCCCTCTGGAAGACAGATGAGATTGATTTTTGACTTGACATGTCAAATGCGTTCCGTTAAACGTAACACTAACAATGTTTGTATCATTCGATAAAAAAAGTTTATTAAGTTGACAAATAAAAAATAAAGCGTATTTATTTGTGGAATTACATTTACATTACATGTGAAACATTATAACAGTTAATATATAACGAAATAATTACACATCAACAATAATTTATATCTGCTCAGTGATATGACGAAATTTTTCTTAAAAGACATTAGAGTAGACAATTTCTGTTGTACGCATGGACGTATAATACTAACCAGGACCGAGTACTTCGAAAATAAGCCTTTCCGAAATTGAACTCTATATTAACATATCAAAGTATTAAATTCAGTTGTACCTTAGACAGGGGCTAATCCGGGCCAACAGGGATAGTCATAACAAGGTCCTCTGTTTTGTTCTTTCATCTTGCCAGCATAAAAAAAAATTGTGATAAAATAAATTATATGATTAAAAATGCAATGAAAACAATGGTATTTAAATTATTGCAAATTAATAAACATATTTGCATTTATTGTTTATAGTATATTTTTAAATAAATAGTTTTTTTTTCTCCTATGGTAACGCTGAAATTACGCTTCTCATTAGTGTGTATCTAAAAAAGTATGGTGACCAAAAAGTGTGGTCAAGTAAGATCATAATTGTTGTAAAAAAAATGGTACAACTCTTTGTTATTTGTATTTGATGAAAAAATAAAAAATATATATAGTATATACTCTTTGTTGGTATTATTTATTACCCGACTGCATCAGAAGGAGAATGTAGGATTGTTTGTATGCATGTCTATTTCTTTGGCTCGCGCTACAGCTTAAACTTCTTGTCGATTGGGGCTATTGACATATCATTAGAATCGAAAGTGACATACGCTAGGTATAATTTTTTTAAAAATGGCGCCTGGAAATAGAGGCGGAGAAATCCTTTCTCCGCCCTTTTTCCTCGATTTTTTACTATTATGATAATAATAATATGGGTATCAAATGAAAGCTAGTAAAGGAACCAATCTAAATGTATGTACATATTGTATTATAATATAAAAAATCATATAAGCGTTAAATTAAATATATACCTATCATTACGAACAAAAATTTCGTTTTAAGCAATCGGGTTTTTTGTTTTCATTATTATAACGATTTTACTACTTTCGTAATCCATTCCCTGTCCCTCAGAATTTTATTATTGCCAATGTTTATATTCATGTATATAAGTGATAATAAAAGAAGGGAAACCTTTGTCTTACAGCTAAACATGTTAGGCTTTATCGGACAATTAGCAAAACTAATTAGTAGTCCTTTGGTCCTACCTTCGCCTTCGTCCAAAATGGGACGAAGTTTTCGCCAAAGCCGAACGTGACTAGCAAAAGCCAAAATTGAACTGTAACCAATGTGTGACTCCGCGATGATGTTGTAGTACAGAGGTAAATGCACTCTTTCGCGGGTTTGGGTCGTCGGTTGTGTTTGAAATTCAAATTATTTCACATGTTATCATCTAAACTAAATCTATTGTCTAATCTATGCAAGCAACTTCTAGTTTGGAATTGTTATCATGTTCCCGGAAAAGGCAAATGATTAATCACGATGATCTTGGTTACTGTGGTCAAAAATAGGCTTAACACTAAACTAAAACCCGACTATATAAAAAGACTATTATACAAGAAAATGTTCTTTTTAAATTAAGGAAGATAATTGTAGCATGGCATGTCATCATCAGTGTAAGGATAAATCCTTCGAATAAAGGTTTTGCAATAGTTAAGAGAAGATCAGTGCAGTGAACAGCTAACAATATATATATTTATTTTTGAGATGTTGACGTCTTTAATTTTAATTGGATGTAATTCATATTATTTTAATGTATCACTGTATGCCTTTTATAGGACGCCAAATAAAAGGTAGGCTATATTATCGCATAATTATGATAAGTTGTTCAAAAGTTACGAGGGAAAAGAACATACATACAAAACCATAAAACATTTGCTCCGTCGTAGTGAGAAAGTAGAAATAAAAACAAATTATAAAAAATTCAAACATCTGTATTTCAATGACAGTTCAAATCAATGATTTAGTCGAAAACAAAATTATAACAAATTACTGCGTAAGTAATTTTAGAATTGATTGGACAAAGCCACCAGGTTATAAAAGTACCTAATATTATATTTTACAATAATAAAAAAATATTATAAAATTTGTGAAATAAGTATAAACTTTAACGGCCAAAAGCGGGTGGCGACGGTCGTACCTTTTCCAATCAAAGTTCTACGCAGGTTACATTCTAGCAGGTCTACACTTAACATTATCTCAACATTACCATCTTTCAGCAATATAAAAGTATTCAAACTGATCACAATATTATGGCAGTTCCATGGAACCCCATGCAACACTTAACCAACACAGTTCAGGTCAGAAATATATGACATTTCATACATCAGTTCACTAGTGCCCCTCGACAGCACACAATACAGCGAATCTTATTCATATCTCGATACTATCGTTATGCGCTACGTACACCTGAACCTCACAGAAAAAATGTCACATATTGCCCTTAACAATCGTAAAAAACATAGCTTCATTCTTAATTAATGAGATGCGGTTTTTCCATCGTTGGTAAAAATGCAAAAACAATCACATAAAACAGACTAGTATCCGAAAACGCTATCGAAATTAACAACTCGTTTGTTTTTGTTGCGGCCGGCCGACATTTTGTACGAGCGAGGCACCCTGTTGCGACGAACTTGTACATATTAATTATTCTCAATTGTATCAATCAATTTCCCAAAAAAATACAAGCAAATATAATAATTCGTCGACAGTATCAAAATTTCATTAAGTTAGCATCGCACTAAATGTCGACCGGCCGTTGTATCTTACTGCAAAGGATAGGCCACGAACAAAAGGCAATCACACAAAATAAGCTCAATTTCAAATTACGGATTTCATAAATCCAAAAATAATTAATCTTTTTAAAATATGTAGTCGATATAAAGTATGTAGATCAGCACAACTATTCTCAATATAATACGATTTTATCGACCGCTGGCGGTCTGCGGCGGAGACCGCCTCAACATAAACTCACAAATACTCTACATATCGATAAAAACTATTCAGTCGTTTTTATTTATCCATAAAAATATATCTTTAAAAGGCTCAAATAAAACTGTATCAGCTATAAGTACCGTTCACAGAAGAATTGCGATCGGATATCTATCACTGGAGGAATATTATCCATTGGCACAGAGTCTAGCCGATGTTAACCAACGCTGCCACCATTTCGAACGGTGCTTTCCAACTCGCAAACTCCTAACCGCCCAATCGTCTAAACTTAAAACTACACTGTCAACTATAACTGAGATTTCTAGAGGACCATGTCATCTTAATAATCGCTTAGAGGAACAATTAAATAACAAACCTAATTAATCTGGAAGTAAATATAAGTAAACAATTAAATCAAATATGTGGTTATGATTGTGAGACGATTGTGCTTTTAGCCAGTCGCAAGTTTGTAAGGCCCTAAGGGCCGGCGAACCAAGGTGGGTCCATTGTACTGCGCTCGGTGGAATGTGACGGGGCCAGCCGCGCTCGCGGCCCAAATCACTAAGGGCCGATACACATGAAAGTCAAAATCGGCAACGCCGCTGTCGCAACGCAGAAATTCACATATTTCAACTTGCGGCAGAGACGCGCTTTTGCGTCGCGTTGTCGTAACGCTACGTTACGGTGTTACGACACCGCGTCGCACCGCTTTCATGTATGTCGGCCCTAAAACACAATTGGATACGACATCCATTAAAACCGCACACCAGAGACCGATCTCCCAAACACTATGGGGTGAAATTTCAACAGATCTAAAGTTAGTTTGAGCGAGTCCGGACGTCGAAGGCCAAGTGAGGCACTACCGCACAATGTTGCGTGGCGCAAATCGGCGGGTGTCTGGAACTCCGGCTTATACTATCATCTACGTAGCTTCACTAAGGTCCATTCTCGATTCCTCATCACCGTTATCGATTCACCGCGAGAGGCCTGCCGCGTGGTATCTTGAGACCGTAGAACCATTCCTGATCTACAGTTAAGATCGATGCACTTAGGGTTATGTGACCGGATTTCGAGGGATTTTGAATTGCAGGATTTCGACTTCAACCATTGTTACTCCTTTTCTTCACTGATGAACAGAAATCGATCGAATTTGAATCCGGCGCTGGTTATAACCCGGAGTGTTCACTAGTGCACGGGTAGCGGCTTATCAGCCTGCAGGCGTCGACGGAGCAGCTGGGACTCGGTGGGGGGAGAAAGGCCTAGGGGGGCGCAGTACTCATCGAGTAACGTCACGCGGCCCATGTCCAGCTCTTCCAGAATGGCGTCGCGGTCCGGCCCGGGGCTTGGGTGGCAAGACTTGCTGCAACGTAACGCAGCCACCGGCCGCTCCATATACGAGTAGTTCATGGAGAAATGCTGCTGGATAACCCGGTTCACCGCCATCGCGGACTCCGCGAAGTTGGACAGATTGCGCGCCGACATGTTGCTGTTGACAAAGATATTAAAAAGTTAATAACGATTTTATTAGATACGATTTCTTACAAGACTCTAAAACAAATTATGGTTTTGAATTTAAAATTTAGGAATCTTCATATTACTTTTCATGTTGTCCGGAGGCTGTCCTTTGAATCGGATACAGATTATTTTTGTTTCATTGATCATTGGATCCATTCCATCATTGGTTATGGTCGATACGATTGAATGCAATCAATGGATCAATTAGATTATATCAATGTTTTACCCGAAAGTTTAAACCAATATCTACAATACCGAATATACGAAACTTATAACCGTATCTACTACTGTCCCATATCAGCATTGTATGTAACCGTGTAATATTGATGGGCATCTGCAGCGTCAATCAAAGCTGAGTATCTATGTCCTGGCAATCTAACTTACCGTTTAAAAATGATAGGCGTTTACAGGGTCGATTGCATGCATCATCAATTGCTGGATCAGGCCCTTCACCTAAAAAGCTACATATCTTAATTCCAGTGTCAGTATCACTATACGCAACTCACAGTTTAATTATGATGGGCGTCGGCACCAACGATTGTGATGACCCTCAGCTGCCGAATCAGGCCCTTCACCTACAAAGTTGTGTCTACACTCCTTTTTTTTTTTTTTTTTTTTTTTTTTTTTTACGGGGGGAAACCCCTCTGGGTTTCCCCCTGCCGGGGGG
>DWLI01005254.1:0-10231 GCA_018249915.1 Cecropterus dorantes dorantes
GACGAATTTTTGACAACCTGTAAATTTGGATTTTGCCTAATAGACAAAGAATGATATTTTTTATGGAAATTACATTTATACAATTAAAATGAAGCTATGTCTGTTATGCATTGAATTCGATCGTCATCACAGCACAGTTCATTAATCAAACAATTTACAGGCGACGAGTATTAATGCCGACTGAATGCATACGTGTAACTATGGCGTATCTACTGAAAAATAGAAGACCGATATCATAAATTGAACTGTTTTTAGATAGATCCTTTTTACACTTCCTTAATTTTATAAAAGAAATACGCATGCAGTCCAGCTAAGTGCTTACTCCGCCTCTAATATTTTAGCTAACAGAAAATTAATTGAATTAAACTTTCAATAACACGCACACATTAAATATCAGATCCTGTCTGTTAATCATTATTGAGAGCTCATCCACATACCAAGGATGTAAAAAAAGATAGTGCTGTTGTTTCCAGAAAATTTAAGAAAAAAGGAGAAATTACCGCAAGTTAAAAAAAACTGCAATAGGAAATTATTAAAAAAAGAGTGTGAAAAATATACATACATACATACATACATAGATACATTTGATTAATTTCATCATGACTCATGAATAAACTACATAAACTTATTTCTAACTATTGCAGTAAAAGAGGCAGTATAAAATATACTTATAAATTGAGTGTACAACCAGGCTATTAAATATTAAAATATCACAGAGGCTATTTATAAGATAGAAGTAATAAACGAACATGCATACCTATTAGTCAGTGGTCACTGTAACAAACTCCATATAAAACAGAGGTTATCGGAAGCAAATTCCAGATGAGTTGCCACTCCTGAGCCTAGATACTTGCCCCTTATAGAAGATAATCAGATTTTGACGTAGAAGAATAATTGTTATCAGTTACTTTTGGGTAGCTCACACATCAAAACCAACTTAGCAATTGAGCAATAAAATTACCTTGCAGCTATTTCTGTGATAAGCATTACACAAGAAGCGACATTTGCAAAGGAAGTAGCTTATTTGGCCGGTTCAGAAATATATTTTGTTAGAGACATGTTACTTAATTAGTTTGTAAATATTAATATCAATCAAATAAATTTATGAAATTGCCAGTTGTGGAGATTTTATCAAACAGGTGGATACGACAATTTTATTCCATTATTCTCTGCCTCCGATCTGCCTATGACCCGTTTTATCCAAACATTTATGTTATTGCAGAGATCTATTATGGTACAATTACTAAATTCCAAATACATTATAGTAATGCAAAGTGTCGTAAGATGTTATTATCTGTAATTCGTGACCAGACAACTACTATTATAGACCAAGTAACAAAATGTACATAGAATATCCGCACGCGCAAACAAGTGTAGCTATTGCTATTGCTATTTCGTAAATTTTACTCGAATAATAATTATGTTAATATTCAGAATATAACAACATTTTAAGTAACCAGCAAGCTTGAGTAACTAAAGAGACTCCTAGTGCGAAACATACATTTTCTGGTACCTATTACTTATACATGTCAGTTTCGAATTGCGTCACTTCCTCTCTTCCGTTCTTCCTGTGGAAGTCGTAGGTGGCGTTAAGGGATTATGTCTACAACATTGTCTTCTTGTGACGTATTCATCTACTTTAGTCAGCCAAATGCTGTGATTATTATTATCTTTGTCTGTTGCCTGATGGATTAGTAAGATAGCATTTCAAATGCAATACCTTAATATGCAGAGCAGTGATAGCCTAATGGTTGAAACTCGGCCTATCAATCGACGGTCCGAGGTTCGAAGCACCACTGATTTTTCTAAAACTATGTGCGTATAAGAAATAAATTGTCACGGCTTTACGGTGAAGTAAAATTATCGTGAGGAAACCTGCACACCTGAGAGTTCTCTGAAAAAAAGAGTTCTCAAAGGTGTGTGAAGTCTACTAATTCGCACTTGGTCAAAGCGGTGGGCTAGGGCCTACAACTATGTCATTCTGAGAGAAGACCCGTGCCCAGCAGTGGGACGATAATGGGTTGACGATGACGATGAATATGCATGTTTGACCAATCTAATCGGCAATGCAAAACGGGTTAATCACTCACGGAAATTTCAGAGTTATCTAGACCAAAAATTGTGCCATATTTGGAGTCTTTCGGTTACTTCATCTATAGATTCTTAATGCAATTCATATGAGTCCGTTTAGATATCCTTTTAGATAGATGCGTGTGGTGATAACGATCAAGGTCGCTACAGTTATTGCAAGTAACAATTACATCAAACGTATAGATTTTTTATTACGCTACACAAAGAATGAATGCTCGGAAAATGAGAGGATATTTTAATTACCGAAGCTTATTATACATTATTCATATCATTGGCATACCTTTCTCGTATCTAGTTAATAAAATATATTTTTAACAAATAAGTACTTCATTACAATTCATAATTTCACTTATACATGAATTTTAAAACAAAACACACAGATATCTATTTATTCACCGAATGACAATATAAACCGACAATTGTCTTCAATTGTATATAAATTCTTAAATTTTTCTGTTCTCGTGTATTCCATTGTTCTTAAACAGTAGCAATTCGGCATGTTTAAATATAATTTTATTTAAATTTCTGTCTGGTATTATAAATGCTGACTACATCTGCAATTAGTCGAGACTTGAATATAATTTGTCACTTGATTTTCTTACACTTTTAAGATATGACATTTATATTAATATTCGCTAGTTTACCTTCATTAATAAATAGGTTACATTATCAAAAGTGTGTATTTAAAAGAACCTTGGAAAAACTAGGGGCAAATTGTTTACAGTTGGTACTTGTTGTGTTAATTGTCGTGATCAACAGTTATCATATCAGATTACGCTTCTTGTAAGGCCAATCGCCGCCACACATTATTCAGAGAACATATCGACCGTTTCGAAGATATTAAGTATTTTTTCCAGAACGTTCAATGCTTTTTATATGTCATGTATTATACCGTACACTTTTAGCAACTTTTATGAAATAAAAAACAAGGTAAAATTCCTTTCGAATTAAAAATAACCGACGAAATCTAGTAACAAAAAGAAGAAAAACTGGCCAAGTGTGAGACGGACACGCGCACGTAGCGGAATTCTTCGTGCGCGTGTCCCCCTACTTACCTACGAGTATAAAAAACGGCAAAAAAAAATCAATTTGTTGTACAAGAGTCCCCCTTTATATATTGTTACATTCTGTTTTTTTGTATTTGTTGTAAGAGCGGCAACAGATACATAATCTGTGAAATTTTCAAATTTTCGCTGTCATGCTATGAGACAGACGGACAGCGAAAACTTAGTTATAGGGTCCCGTTTTTACTCTTAGGGTACGGAAACGTAAAAATGAACGCATTGAATTAACGAACATCATTTTTTAAAATTCGGCTAGAAATAATGACATCAAGTATTTACTTCATGTCATTTCTAGCCAAAAAGAATGTGAGATTTTTCACTCACCGTTTTTACAAAAAACAACCATTACGGTGGTAAAATATTGGAAAATTAGATTCAAGTACCCCCGACTTTGTAGCAAGCTCTATAAATCTCCGAATTTGGCTTCCTTTCTAATCAAAATTACAGGAACACATATTGCACTATCTTTAAAAAAAACAACTCCCAAAAATCTATGCAAATTAAAAAAATTAAAACATCACTGGCAATTATTTATTTTTTGAAAATTCCACCATTTAAAGGGTAAAAATGAAAACTTATTTAAAAAAAATGTTATTTTAAGCTAGCCCCTTTCCTCTTTAATCCTTCTTCGATATGGATATTCCGTAAATAACTAAAAGATTTTTGAAAACTACTAACTATAAAATATAAGTTAGACATTTGTTTACAAATCCATCAGTCTTTAAGTTAGAAACGTGAAGGGCGTCAAACATTTTTATGGGACCTGAAATAACGACAAGGACTGTCATTTAAAAATTATTTTCAGTGGCCAGTGATGGAACGTCTCCTTAATTTTTCATATATTTTCTACGGCTTTGAACTCAAATAACTCAGAAAGTATTCTACGTATTCTTTTTTGATTTCAACTATCACTGGTCGTCAAAACTAGATTTATTTAAAACGGCAGAAGTATGGCCATTGCAATAATGCTTTGTTGTAAAGTAAAAAAAACCGGTTTTAATCGCTCCTAGAATGAATACCTTAATCTACACTAATATTATAAAGCTGAAGAGTTTGTTTGTTTAGTTGAAAGCGCTAATCTCAGGAACTACTGGTTCGAATTGAAAAATATTTTTTGTTCAATAGTCCATTTGTTGAGGAAGGCTATAGGCTATATAACATTACGCTAAGTTTGTTCGTTTTTTTCTTATGTAGTAGCGGGTGAAACCGCCAGGCTCAGCTAGTTGTAGCAATATGCGTTGAATGCTTGTATTACTTACGAAGTCGTGGAAGAACTTTAGTCGTTTAGAATTTTACTACCGACCTAATCAAAAGTTTCTAATAACTTATTTGCCTTACATAATTTTTACTCACAATAAAAATGATTGCCTTAATAGAGTAGGTTGCAATAATATCCTATTGTTATAAATATCATCGTAATTGCTAGCCTATCGATACTTGGATTACTACCATTGTATGTAACAAGACGGGTATGGAATAAATTATACCTAAATCAGGTATTCCTGCAACTACACGATATTGCAATAAATCGTACAAGTAGCCAATTTACGTAAACAACATACGTAAACTAAATACGGAGAAATGCGAATAATGATACAGGCGAAAACATAAAAATATTGCGTATATTCGCGGAACATTTCGCGCATTTTTTTCTTTATAGCAATTCTACACATTATTGAAGTCAAATACCAATATAATGACAAAAATCTTTTCACCAACTTGGTAAAGACGCTCCGAAAAAGAGTTTTATACAGGTATCATTTATAGTAATAACATTATTTATATTTTTAGAAAAGTCGTGTACAATAAGATCTGTGTATATCAACCTATTTTTTCTTCTTGTCGTTTTTTAGTTACCCTTATACCTTGGTAGCAAACTACGAGTACACTGTAATTAAAAGAGCCGGGAGTTGAATGGCATGTCGGAGTGATGAATATAGGAAATAAAACGCCACTACCCTTCCTAGGATTATTTTTAATATCTACGTAAAGTATTTTATACCAACATTGTCTAGAATTTATTACGCTTTGCTTTATTTTATTATGTTTGTGCAATTTTCTTATTTCTATGTTCTAGTTTCCTTCACCAATTATATTTTCAAACAAGAATATTATTAATAGGCATGTAGATAAATTTTACCCTTAAATACTTTATATATTTTTATTTGACAGTGGTTTTGAGAATATTCTTATTTTTCAGTAACCTATTTCTACTAATGTAAATTGGAATAAATCAACATATTTCTACTAATGTAAATTGGAATAAGTCAACATATAATTTAAAATCACTTACTTTTGAAGAGACCCATCTTGAAGCACTTTCTCATTATGTCTGGAAGTGTTGTATTTTTTTTTACGTCGCCCATGTGTGCACTTATCTTGTAGAAAAGTATATTTCTCCAGGACTATATTCAATACATACAAGAGTAATACACTTTTAAGTTAATAATTCGTAGTGAGAAAATTTGCGAGGTATTCGTTCCTGAAATTCCGCGTGAATTTTCTTCGGGGTGATGCGTGTGTAGCACCGGCCCGCTACGAACTGATACGCCGACTGAAGGCAGCGCAGGCGCAGGTGCCCAGCGATCGCGCTCATTGCCACGCACCGTGTAAATCACATGGATTATCTAATAAAGCTTCGCTTTTGTATTTCAATGCAAATGCAGGGGCGTCCACATTTGATTGATTGTTCTCTAAAAGGCAACCTGATATCCGGAACTGCTTGCTTTAAAATAGCATGAAGAACAAACTCAAGGGTGTAACGCTTTTATTCCGACATCCTCGTATCGTACGATAATTATAGAAGTATGGTGTCATATTTATGTTTCTTTATGTGGCAATAAATTTCCATATCGACACATTATTACGTGTTACATTTTAAATGTAAACAATAAGTATGCATAAAGTAATTAATGATACGCAGTAGGTATGTATGGTTGGATTCACATTAAAATTACAGCTATTTTTTCAGAACTTGCGTTATCTTATAACATCGCTAAAACATTAAAACGAAAGACCCGACTGTTTAAACGGATTTTTGTGTTATAATTATATATTTAATTTAACGCTTTATATGAGTTTTCGTCAAAACAGTCAAGTAAAAGTATTATAATGTATAAATTATTAGAATGGTCTATTTACTAGCTTTCATTTGATACCCATATGGTAGTGATAGTAGAAATAAATGTACCCCCCTTTCCCCTATTTGCAGGCACCATTTTTTAAATTATATTAGTATATTATTTTATTAGTCAGACTATAATAATTAAATTTCGTGTGGGAATTAACTTCAACACTATTTATGTAATTTTATTTCAATATACCCTAAGTAAGTTATTGGCTGTCATTTGTAATGTGTAAACTGTTATGTAGTGGTAGGTATTATTTCATGTGATATTTATATTGCTGCCTGTGTTTTGATAGATAGGTAGTTAGATACAAATTATATACAACAAGACAATTAAAAGAGAATAAAAAATAAACAAAATTAAATACAAATGTAAAAAGTTAAAAAGCTAGAGGTGTGGAAAAGGGCAAACTCAGCGTTTGCTGTCGTGGCATAAGTGCGCACAACGGCTGCTGGTTTTCAGTATGACCTTGTCAGATCTAGGTAGCCCGGAGAGAGTTCTAAAGAGTTTTCGATGAATCTTGTACAGGGTGACGTAAAAGTAATCACCCTATTGAAAGATTCTACAATTTCTGCAAATGGCAATGGATGTTAATTCTGGTTTGACATTTCTGAAGTAAACAGTTACAAAATACGAGACTGACGATAAGCTATAAATCGCTTTATTCCTCAAGAACGCATTTCCGGATCGCCTAATCACCAAAACGAGAGGTTTTGGTGACTAGGCGGACAACCGGTTTTCATTTTCTATCGAAAATACCGAAAATAAATCATCATCAATTTTCGCGGCGACCACTTGGCCGATTCTACTTTTTCTGCTTAATGAACGAAAATTTCGGCATCAAATAAATGTAGTCTAAAAGCATAAGAGAAGTTTTTATATAAAAAATGCAGTCAATGAAAATGCGCTATCCTATTTATAAGAAATGGCACACTTTCATATGAGGCGACCACGTAGGTTTTTGGGAGGGGCAACGTATTTAGAAACCCTGTTCTACCTGAAGATACGAAGTTCCTTATAGATGTCCATGGGCAGCAGTTACCACCTACCATCAGGATAGAGTGCATGTTCGTTACGATATGTACTTACTCAATATGTCAATCTAATTGCCAAACATTCTTAGTAATTGTGTTTTATGTTTTCAGACAGTAGATATCTTAATATATTTATCTTAAATATGATCGTGATATTCACTTTAAATTTTTATCACATCAATGTTTAAATTTAAGATAAATTCTCAAGTAACCGTAAATCTGAGGAAAATAAACAAGAATGATAACTTACTTTATATGATGCGAGATTAGCATCTGTTTAAGGAAAATTGCCATGTTCGTATTTATCAATGTTTGGAACAAGGTAAAGGTGACGATTCAGGAAAAAACAAAACAGATTTGGTAGTAAAATATATGCTATTTCTAATAAAAAATAAGTTCAAATGATTTACAATATATACACTCTTCCAATGTTTCATGAACTCGACAATTTCGGGATACCTATTATCTGTTACTACTCGTAAAACACATTTTAGTAATTATTCAACTCCCTAAATATAACTATAAAATTTGATATACCTATCCAAATTTATTTGGATAGGTATGGAGAACCATTACTTTTAACGTCGTATAACTGATCATTATGGAACTTATCATACATATCTTAATGTCTACTAAAATTTGCGAAACAAATCGTGTGCAGAAGTTACCACTAGCTTCTGACCATGTCTCATCAGGATACTTCTATCTAAAATGTGTTTTATAAGATGACATTGTCATTCAACAAAATTCAAAGAGAATTATTGTTTCTGGTGGAAATTAAATACACAATAATGGCCTAGGCTCAGTGCCGACAAGGTACACGTACGACGTATAAAATTAAAAATGGATAGTGTGTAAATCAAATCAACATAAAATTTAAATAATGATCTTCGCCGGAACTTATATCAATATTGTTTTCATATTATTAAGAAATAATTCTAATCGTCACGTAAGTAAATCCTATCTTGGCGTAAGTCTCTCACACCATGTCATTACTGAATATCTATTGTATAGAGCCGGCATGTGTAGTTTACCTTAGGCTTAACTCGAAGTATAATAATGCATTAACTTTTCATATCATCTCAGTTCCATTTCGCAGAAGATTAAATATATTCCATTTTCCTTAATTGTCTTGATAAGAACACGTAATTTGTAACATGTCTGACTTCCCATATAGGGATCGCCAGACGTACAGGCACTCAACCTCTACGTTTGGCGTAGGTCTTCTACAGGACGAAAAATGACCCACTTTTTAAATATATGAGCAAAGGATAAATTTAGTGTACGCTAAATGTTAAGTTACAATATTCAATAATATTATTAAATCTGATTGTTTGTACGATGTATAACAAACAGGATCTAAACAAAAGCCGTTTAATCATCATGTGGTGCCAGTATTTCTTAGAAAACAAAGTTTTTCATATCCTCCAGTTATGCTCTAATTTAATCCAGATATTTTAGGTACCTCATCAAAATGTATACAACATAAATATATATTAATGATTTTATTTTAATTTAAGAAAGTAAAAAATATGGATCTACCACCTTCGTACGAACATTAAAAATTAAAACTGCTAAAAACAAGTGGGTTCAATAATGTTGATTTGAAAATTTAAATCAGTTAATTCGCTTTTCCATAATTATTTTCGCATTCAAAAATAGGAGTTTTCATGTATACAATTATTTATAATACATACCGACCTAGTTGCCTATTAAGATAGTGTCAAGAAATAATAATATTTATTTATTAAAGTTACTATATTCATATTTTTATTGAATGAGAGTAGTAAAAACACTTATTCAATTAGACTTTATGGTTAAAGGTAATTGAAATTATTCTATTAATAGTTTATTTTCTAAACCAGTAATACTTGTTATTGGTCATATACCATTACGCATTCGTATGATTGACATTTTTTATGTTATTTAGTTCGTATAAATGCATATTCAAAATATGCATATTCAAAATATGCATTTATGGAGTAGGAGAAGTATTATATTGTAGAGTTAAATTTAAAGTTTTATATCAATGTTTAGTTTTTATTCATTCTGAACCACATAAAAACTTAAAATCTGAAACGTGGATGCCAAGAGTATTCGATGTCTGGATTCTCAAATCTTACAATATTAGTTCGTATGAATATGTAAGATTATTTCCGTGAAAAATATACTTACATCAGTTACGGTGTGTTCCAAATGTTGGTTTTAAAGGATCTTCAAATACTACCGAACAAATATGAGTTTTTCTATTTTTTCCCCGTAACAGTAGGTATAGGTACTTGTAAGACACGCACATCGTTGATCCAAGAAGTGTTTTTGATTATGGTGTTTGCTGTAACTAGGGTCAATATTTAAGTATCCACTATAAAAGTCGTATTTTGGTGATTTGGAGGTAATAAAAGTTGGCCAAGTGTGAGCTGGACGCGATCACTATGTATTCCGTAGCCACATTAAACGTAGCCATACAAAAGTTTTAAAAAACTTATTGAGAATTTAAGATAAACAATTAACAATCCCGAGAAAAACATGTTTACTGTATGGGCACATGTATGGAAATGTAAATCTATTTTACAAAATTTTTATTAGCTTGATACCATATTACTTACTCCTGAACAGACACTAAAAGTGTCTGATTAGGAGTGATATGCTTTTTTATATAATATGGAAGTAGCAAACGAGAATGCTGCCCACCTGATGGTAAGTGGCCACTGCAATCCATAGACACCTGTTTTCAACCCCAGATAAGATCATGTCTTAGCCACAGATGCGTTGCTATGTCCGGAGTCGAACCGCAAAGAGTTCTACCACCCATAAACACTTCAAATGTTATATAGCTGAGAAAAGTTATTTTCTACTTTTTAGTTCGTTATAGCGTACCTATTTTATTGAAACGCTTACTATTATTGTTTATTTT
>DWLI01005255.1:0-10230 GCA_018249915.1 Cecropterus dorantes dorantes
CTTTTAAATTCAACAACTTTTTTTTAGTATGTAGTATATGAATCAACTTCCAGTTACGCTATGGTAAGTGCCGTCTTTTATACAACCCTTGGAACTAGAATTAGCCCCAGATAGGATTAGAGTCTTACTATTTTAGACCGGAGATCGTCCATATACGAGTTGCTACCTTAGAGGATGAGGTGTTTCTATCCTACTGTATCCTTTCAATAAGAGCACAGAAAGTGGCAATGATACCATGCAAATAAACCATAAAGTGACCACTTTTAATGGATCATAATATTACGAAATAAAAGTATTTAAAGCTCATCACTTGCGACCAGCCCCGCTTTCCCGGGACGCCGGTCGGCCCCGGGACGGCGCTGCATTACTCATCGGTCAAGTGCGCCCGGGGGAGCGAGACAGATGTACACCTCTCTGTCTCCACACCCTGCATGTTTTACTCTATTTGTCCATCGAATTCCAATATCGCTTCTTAAAAGTTACGAGTTTTAAATTAAAAATCTTTGACTGTTTCGTGAAAGGAAAAGCAGTGGAGTCATAATAATATTGTATTCTTTCAAATTGAACTTAATAACGCTTTTATGTTCGTTTCGTTTGATTTCGATAAGATAAATTGCGTGTTTATATTCTGTTAGGTTTTCGGTGATTGCGAGCCGTAGAGATAGGCAGGTAACTGTTTATTGGCATTTTAGATGTTGCTCGATAAAGATTTTTCGAGTGAACGTGGGTGTGAGTGATGTTAACAAAACACAAGAATATCCAAAGATTGACTCGATATGATAAAGACATTGTTTATTGTTACATTTATTGCATGTTTTATGTGTAAGTTAATTCGAATGACTGGACGACATATGAATAGTTTTTAAATTAGAAATAAAAATGTGTATAACCATAAAATAATTCGTTTACGTAATGCTTGATATCTTGATAGGTAACCATTTAATATAACCTTTGTAATATTAAATGTTTTCAAGACACACGTGGTTTAATGATCCTAGTCTGTAAGGATCCATATTTCGACTCAATCCTGGTCCAGAACAACATCTGAATAATTTACTTTGAGTTCTATTTAAAAATGCTCCAGTATAATCGCATTAGTATGGTATTTGCGATACTATACACCCAATATGTTTATAAAGCGAATACTTTCATATATTTTAATTTGATATAACTGAACTAATCGTAGTGACGCATTAATCTCGCTCTTAATCTCATTTGATAAAATAGACTTAGTTCAGTACCTATTCGTTACACTTTAAAAGGCCTGTTATAGTCTCTCGAGCATTGCTTAGAAATTCTAAACATCGGTTAAGTCTTGAAGTCGCCGAAAGGATTACACAACTATTTTCCGATACTATGCTATATTTGGGTATATTCTAAGGCACGTTGACCACCTGCTGGGTTCACACACGACCCGATTGCCCTTGACTAATGTAATAAATAATCTATACTAAGTCACCATGACGTAACTTACTAATTATCTCTAATCGAAACGGCGTCGTAATTACCTATAACAAATTAAAAGCGTATATTTTTAAGTGTCACCTTTAGTAATGGAGCTTCAAACTGATATTTACTCCGCTTAAGGCTATTTGCTTGAGATTGGACAAAAATTGTCATAGATATAAATCAAATTTGGACGGGCAAACGTAAATAAAAAAAAAAACATATACACTAACATAGGTGCTGACAACAATGTAACACAATTTTTATTGGAAAAAATATAAAATAACTTTTAAAACCATTAAAACCAAGTTATCGAGTATGTATTTATTACACTAACATATTGACACAGATAGACGCCTTCGTTATCAGCTACAAAATCGCATCTTGTTGGATATTCAAGCAATTGTATTGAAATTTGTGAAAAATTTGCACCATGCACACGTAACTGATAATGCCTATCATGTAATCTACATCCGTACTACAAGCTGACTATTTATTGATATGACTCTGATTCCCGGTTGGAAACAACTTGATTATTACTTGTTTTGACAGTGAAGGAACACATAGTAATGAAATCAACATCTCATTTCAGGAGAAACACATAATGAGGATACCAAAATAATCCTACATAATGTTTCTAAGATATGTGATCTAGGATTAGCATGGCATGGCAATACCATGGTATGCCAATACTAATTCCCACTTGGCTAGCGTGGTGGACTAAGCTAAATTGTTCTTTCTGAGAGAAAAATCTGAGAAACCGGTGTCCAGTTGTAGAACCTACATTAAAGACCTGTATGGTATTAATATGATATATTAAATCAAAGCATAGAATAAACTCTATATTACTATGACTTAGTAAATCTATAAATATAATAAAATGAAATATGACACTTGTCTGTATATCGCACGTATTTCCAAAAAATATTTGGAGGATTGAGAATAGGCAATTATAGTCATTTCGATATATTTTTTTATTTGAGTTTGTCTGTTTGTTTGGAATTACAACAAACCAAAACTACTGAATTTAATTTAAAGAGTTAAAAGTCGTACTATTTGGTCTTTATTTCATTAAAATCTATTTACTTTCTCAAAAGTCATAAAACAATTTAATGTTTTATTATGTTTTGATAAATATGATGCAATTTTATTTGATTGGACACTGCATTTAGTAACATATGAACAGATTATAATAACGGATGTAAAGTTCTGCGTGATCAAACTAGTGAGACTATAACGTTTGTATGTAATCTAAGTTGTGAGGTGGGACGCACGACCGAGATGCTTATCACACACGACTACAAATGTATCCTTGGTAATCCTGTTTGATATTCTATTGATGGGAAATAAAAATAAAATCTATGATCTGTGATTCAACCTGCTCATATATTTTTAAAACGAATTCGAATAATGGGCGACAGATCTATGTACATCCTACAGAAACTTTATGTCAAAATACTTCTCAAATTGCAAATAATATTTTTGAATGTTATGTTAGGTATCTAATGTTATAAATAGTTCGGTATAATATTAAATTTTATAAAATCTAAATCCTTGTGCAGTATAAAATAATATATTTGATTCTAGGTCAATTATTCAAATCATTAACAATCAATAAACAATTACAATGTTATCTCATTCAGAAGCAGTCGACCCCGAATCTTTTTACGGTTAAAATATGGAAAAAATAGACAACAATAAAATAAATACAAAAGTAACAAAAGCGACAGATAAAGCAATAATCGATGTCAAGGGAAGGAAGGGACGCAATTGTCAGTTATTTATTACCCGACACCTGTACAATTGTATAATTCGAAGGGCAAACAAAGCAGCATTAAATGAACCCGGTTTTGCATATTAATACAAAAATGTGGTTACACAATGAACGCCCCGCAATCGGATTAAAAATAACGTTTGATAAGCACAAGTATCGAATGAAACGTATTGTTCTGTTTACCTGATGGGGTCGGTCGCTATAACACATTTGTTGTCAGCCATTTCCCACGATGATGCAGATAAGTACCTACTTGTCATAATTTTAGCTTTCCATCTGAGTACCTACATTTTCAAATTTCAATTTTTATGCGCATTGAGAATATGTCTGCGGCGACATTTTCGTCTTTTGACAACTTTTTAATTTCGAATAAAGTAAAAATCAAAACTATTACTTTTTATTAGATTTAAGTAGGGAACGAGCATGCAGTTAGTCGGATGGTTAGTGGTTACTAATGCCTATAAAATTGTCTAAAATGTCACCTCAAATAAAAACGAACCGTCAACCACACTCATCCCCGAATTGCAAGAACTGCTTCACGTTAGGAATAGGTATCGGTAGAATTTCTTGTTCTACTTAAATGATAATGTCATAAACAGAGTATTTTTGGATTCAATCATGTGTAATTATTTATTCGCATTCGCGTGCATCGATTGCGCAATGCATCTAATCTTAACTCGGAGTAATAAACGATTGATGAATTTAACAACGGCCATCGACAATAACGGATTACGCAATAAAATTATAAGATACATAAGTGTTATGAATTCTTTATTTATAGACATTACTACACATGACTTACTATATTTTTGTATAATAAACTAATGCATAAGAAATATTCACAGAGTAACTACTAATTACGCAAATATATTATAGTAGTTTATTTGTAGTTACAGTACTGTTGAGCAGGGATAGCCTAGTGGTTGAAATTCCTCTCATTCGAGTGTCTGAAGTACTATACCAAGAATACACCATTGATTTTTCTAAAATGATGTTCGCATTTAAAGTTAATTATCACGGATTTAAGGTAAAATAAAACACGGTGAGAAAACCTACACTCCTGAGATCCCTATGAAAACATTTGAAAAATGTGTGAAGACTAGGTACCAATTCGGATTTGGCCAGCGCAGAGGACTATAGCTTAAATCTCTCTCATTCTGTGAGGTGACACACATAAGTGGGAGAGAAGTTTTAAAGGGTGTGGTAAAGGAAATATTCTTTTCTGACGCATTCCATTTTAGTCCTCAGGGGTAGCAACGCATCTGTGGCTGACCTCAGGAGAGACTTTGATCTTACCTAGGGCTGATTACAGATGTCCATGGGCGGTAGTAGCCACTTGCTCGTTTGCTACTTCTATACATAAAAAATAGAATTGACTAACAATCATCACAGGCGTAGCATGACATAAAACTAACCGATTTATTTATTTATCATTTTAAATGTAGCTTACAATTCTTGTACACTAACAATACAACGATTCCTCCAAATCGCGTATAAGCATTGTACCTATATTACTTACTAGCTGTGCTCCGTGGTTTCACCCGCTGCTAAATAAAAAAAACAACCAAACATAGCGTGATGTTATATATATATATATATAATTGCCTTCATCGATAAATTTATTTTTCAACGTATGTTTTCTTCGACTTAAACTTTCAAAAATATTTTTCAATTCGAACCCGTACGGCCCGAGATTAGCCCATTTAACCAAACAAACTCTACTGATTTATAATACGAGTATTAGTATAGAATATAGATAGTATAGATTAAATTTACGAGTAACATTCACAAGGCAAACAGTTAAAACAAATCATACATAACGAAGTTGTCTAAGTTTCATTACTTAAAGCTCCGTAACTTATGCAACGTTTATGACGGTAATGGACTATTATTTATTGCAAAACGATTGGATTACCGTAATAAAGGTAATTGCACACGATCCAACAGATTGTGTAACGATAAACAATGTTATGGCATTAAAGGTCGCAGTGACTTATTGAATTGTTTTTAGTTACTCGTAATCGACTGCGATTATTTAAGTATTTTAATTGGTTCTAATGTATTTTAAATAAATAACATACCTATAGATAAACACAGAAATTGTGGGATTATTAAATATCTCTTGATTTAAGATTGTAGTAGCAAACGCGAATGCTCCACTTGTTGGCAAATGGTCACTGTCGTCGACATCTGTAAACAACTTTGATTTCGTAGAACGTATTCGTGCGAATTCGTAACATATTCGTACGAGTTCGTTACGTATTTGTAGAACAATGGTTCTATTTGAAGTCAATCATAGATGCGTTGCTACTGCATGCTCACTCTCACATGGTAAACTCATATGATAGCTGCAAACCATACCCGATCATCCAATCACACTGAAACGCAAGGACAGCTTCACGGTAGTAATAGGTGCGACTGTGGTACCTCCACACTTGAATAACATTTATTCTGCCACTATAAAGAATTAATCGCAAATTACTGATTTACCTTGTAAGTGTCAACATAAAATACGAGTAATGTTAATATTGTAAAAAGTAATTAATAATGTTGCTAAAGTGTAAGATTCTTCAAACCAAGAAACGAGACGCACAGTTGTCACAAAGTCTTAAGTTCGACATATATGTAATGTATAGCAGACGCAAATCCTCTCTCTTCTAATATTCTTGTTCCTAGAAATAAAATTAACGTTGTTCGTAACGGATAAAATTTCGTTAAATATGGTAAAGCTCTTATGAATGTTAATTATCCATAGAGCTAAGGTACTCTAAATTAAGTTATTCTTATACAACCTCTACAAAGTAAATAAAATTTAAAAAGTAAGCTGTAAAATGGGGGACGGAAATATTATATACTACTATTGACAATAAGCATTTATCTGAAGTGGCAAACTTTACTCAATTATCTTTAATTAGTTATTTATCTTATCTACTAAATTAATTATAACTTACTTTCTATAAAATGACTTCAATTTATTGTAACTATCTGCTAAATTAATTCCACAAGAATTATTAATTGGGAATAAAAAAAAAATTAAATGTTCTTTTTTTACTTTTAAATGAGACACTAAAAAAGTTCTTATAAATTAAGTTTCCGTTTATTTCAGTTGCGCAGTTTCTTTCGTGTTAGTTGGCGACAGTCGTGATCGTGAGTCGATAATTTGGCACGAAGTCGCGTGCACTCACTAGTCACCAGTAAATCTCACCCACAGACACGCGCTCATATTTCGATGCCTAAACTTAAAACGACTGCAGTGAAATGAAATGTGTCGTAAGTTTTAAGGTATTTATAAATATGTTACTTAATATACACTGACGGACTTAAACTGTTTAAAACGTTAGTATACTTGATTAAAATTTCTGTTACAAAAGCATCTTGAACATTGATGCCGTCTATGTGTTCGTCAGTGTATTATTCAGTAACTTCAAAAGTTTATTGTATACCTATCTATATCTATACTTCTATAAAAATATTATAAAGCAGTGGAGTTTGTTTAGTTGAACGGGCTAATCTCAGGAACTAATGGTTCGAATTGAAAAAGTCTTTTGGTGTTGAATAGTATATCTATCGAGGAAGGCTATAGGCTATACAACATGCTATGTTTGTTTTTTTTTAATGTAGATGCAGGTGAAACCGACAGGCACAGCTAGTAATATAAAAAGCTTAATTTCCTAATGTCTCTATTCGTAACAATGAACAACTATACGACAAAATATAGTAGTTCTTAATTTTCTAAGAAACCCTAAGATATGAAGCTTATAGCAGTCTAAGCTACTTAACTTCGATGTGTCAATTAAAGATTTCTAAGTAGGTATTAGTACTAAGACCATCAGTAGACGGGTAAAATGTAAGGTCATTAGGTAAAAGGATTACGCGGGGTGGCACCAGAAATGGAAGCTCGATAAATAATGGAATGAGGTCATTTGTCTAAAATCATGAAAGATTAATTACAATTAGTGTAGATAAAGTTCATATATTGTAGCTAGTAGCCAACTCCCAAACATTTGTATGCTAAAGTGTATTAGTCCGTCGGTGAGTCATTCCAATCGGGATGCTCGTGTAAATAATTAAGGTATCGACAGCTCTGAAGCGATCTAAATATTTACTTTACGATCGACATATACATGCGATAGGTATATCTGTAAGATGCGACATCTCCTCTCGAAGTCTGGGAGGGCACTGACGAGAGTGACGAAGGTCGCAGGTGTCGTTTCTGGGTTCAACGCGCATGCGTCGTATCGCGGTGTGGTGGAACAAACATTATATTTGCAATCGTATAAAGTAATGTCATTGCATTCTCGTTCCTAACACTAGGATTTTAAGTATTACATGTCTTCGTGCGTGCTCGCGTTTTTCCACCCCTTCGTTAATACGGCATGCAAAATTCAGATAAATAGCTGTTTGGTATTGAGATTGTGCGTCGAAATTATAGGCGTAGCAATGGCTCCATACGTAGATACGATCGGCCCGTTATTGTTAGTTATGCCGATTCTTTACGTGCGAAATGCTCTGATAAGCCGCGAAGGTTTGATTGCAACTAGTTGCTTTACCTACATCAAGGGTGCGTTTCAAAGGTTCGTTATTAACACTACTTTGGAGATACGTCGTAGGATCTTTTCTGCGTCATCGTACATTTTCGTTGTTCTTTACGTTTAATCCAGTATCATAGATAAATTTATGATTTCAATAATAAATCATAGAAATACATACTGGTTTATCAGCTTTTTAATAAGTAAGTACGGTTTTCTTTTTAACTTCTTAAAGTCGAATATATAAAGTTTACTTCATGCTACCTAGGTAACGTAAGAACATTATTTTAAAGATCCGCGTGGCAACTACCATACCGGTCTGATATGCAATAGGTTCTGGGTTCGATCTCGGTCGGATATATATTCGAATAGAGAATTGAGATCTCTGTTATGGGTCTTGATGTTGCGCTATGAGAGAAGAAAACGTTGTACAATTCAAATAATGATACAAAACAAACAAATCATGATATTGAACATACTTTTCTTGAGTTCTGCTTTTATCACCAGCGCTTAGTTTCGATGCCTTCTGATATTAGATAATTTAAAAGTCAATTTTAACCTACTTTGTTTTCTATAAGATTTAAAAATAGAGTAAACCTTTTATATGATTTTGTGTTATGAAAAATTACTAACTTAAATGTTTTGAAATCCCGAACAGACAGTTAATTTTTGTATATTCCTATAAATCGGATGGTAAGGGGCTGTAACGATTGCCTTGCAACATATATAACGCTGGGTGGCCAGATGTGGCCGCCTCTTTCGATGCAATTTGCTTTTTACATTACTCTGGAAATGGATTCGTCTTTTGTTTATTCCCACAACAAAGAGGTCGTGTGAAATAAGAATTCTACTCACACAATACACACATATATCATACATCTGTACATTATGTACGGTACATATATTTAAATATCATTCTATTTTATAAAGCTGTTTGAAAATTCCATGTAATATTTACCTAAGCACTCTCTAACCCATTTCTACCTAGTAATGGTGATAGTTTTGTTTTAGGTTTTAATAACGCATTGACAATAACACTCAGCGTTCAACTTAAATTTTACATTTAACATCCCCGTCATATAAGATGGTTAAGTAATGGTCATGGCAATTATCACTTAAGTTGGCTGGATCAATAAGTCTCTAAGTTTTTAAAAAATACTCTGAAACATCCGATACGTCTATGACGTTATTTTTTGTTTTAATTTTAATATATATTTATTAATTAAGGTTCTTTTATTTTTTTAACTATGCAATTTATATTAAACAACATTCCATTATAAACAATATTAGCATAGCGGTGTTTGTGTTACGAGCGCCGCGGGCGTGTCCGGCGATTTGTTATTTGTTGAGTTTTCCTCCGCACATCCTGTTATGTCTGCGCGCCGCGGACACCGGCCTGTTATTGTTAGCCAACAGAAAATATTAAATAACGACCATCTATTATTACATTAGGGACAGAAATACATTTGACGTCTGTTGAATCACTCCAAGAAAAGTAACAAACGCAACTGCGACTGTCTGCAACTCACTTTACGCCAAACTACAAACTAGGGATGTTGTGGATATGAAATTTTGAATCTGGAGGTAGAGGTGACATTGTTAACCGGGATATACCGGTTTTAGATACAGTTACGATTATGAAATTATTCCGGTTTATTCAATAGTTTTGGATTGAAAGTATCCAAATTCGGATCCTAGAATGTTAAGGAGTTGTAAATGGAAAGCAAACAAAAATAGATATGTAATGACTTGATTTGTGAAATAATTTGGTATTATTTATAATAAAAAAGTGTGTACAGGACGCTACCGTTTGTCTTTTGTGCTCCGGCCCTCGCCGTACTTTCTCGATTTTTTTTATCGGATTCGGTTACGATTTCGGATATTTAAAACAATAAATATAATCTGAAAATAAATCGCTAATTCTAAAACTGTAACTGTAATGAAACAACTCAAAAAAACTGCAATGACACACGAAAAATTTCTCAAACAACACGAATGAGGCAAAAATGTAATAGTTAGATATTCATTCCTTCGATTTAATAAACATATTTTCTATTTAATGTAGGCAATCCAAATACAAAGAAACAAATGTTTTATGGCAATATACAGATACCAGTTTTATTGTACTCTCTTAATCTTTCCATCGCTGTAAATAAGTGCACAACTGACGCGCACCGAGTGATCAAAATTTCACGAATGAGATCTGACAGTAACCCTGGCCGGTAGCAGTTCGCTCGAACGGCACCGGCTCCAAACTTTCCCGTTACAACTTGGAGCAAGTTTCTTAAAGCACTTTACTTTGCTACTTTTCATACTTGCTTATTAATGGTACTTTATATTTTTATGATACACTTTAATACTTTGGGATATAAGGATCTCAAATAGGTTTTCGGTACATTATTAGATTTTATTATCAAGACGAAAATCTATTAATAACTTCCTTTATGTTATAATTTACACTACCTTAAATGATAGCAGTTT
>DWLI01005256.1:0-10229 GCA_018249915.1 Cecropterus dorantes dorantes
CCAACCTGCTGCTGCGGCACCCCGCGCTCAAGCGGCTGCTCTGCGCGGAGGACACGCCCGCGCTCAGTACGTACACCCCGCACACACACACCCCGCACACGCCGCCGCGCTGCTGGCGCTGGCCGCCAACCTGCTGCTGCGGCACCCCGCGCTCAAGCGGCTGCTCTGCGCGGAGGACACGCCCGCGCTCAGTACGTACACCGTACACCACGCGCACGTCGCTAGCGGACACATGTTTTTCTGTTTTTCACTTATTTGAAAACGTTATTCTGTGTTGAATGATGTTTAGAACTTGGTGTAGATGGCCAAATCTTAAAGTATAAGGAAATCACGAAAAAATATCCCTACCACTATGGAGTAGATTACAGGAGATGTGTACTATTTAGGTATTTTTTAATATACTTTCCAAGCTGTGTATTACATATTTTTTTTATGGAAACATTCAATGTTATTGAATCAAAAATTTTAATCGATACCTCGTCCCCCCAGTGTGCAGCGACCCGTACGTGGAGGACGAGACGAGCGCGATCCGGTCGCGCGCGGTGCAGTCGTCGCTGTGGGAGGTGGGCGCGCTGCGCCGCCACTGGGCGCCGGCCGTGGTGGCGGCCGCCGACCGCCTGCTGGCCGCCGCCGACCGCTCCGCGCCGCCCGCCTCGCTCGTCGCGCCCGAGGACGCCGTCGTGAGTACAACATCGCTATTTATTGTCCCACTGCTTTCTACACTCATCTAGACTTGTAGTCCCACACTAGAATTTTCTCATGTCAGAAACGACCGCGCAGACCCAGAACAGAATCAAAACTAATTAATCCGATGTCCGTTTGGCCGCAGATTGAACTCGGAACCCTGTGTCAGATCGGTATGGTGGCAGCTAAGCCACAAGGGTCGTTAACTGCTGGGGATGGGTCTTCTCCCAGATTGAGAGTTTTAGGTCGTAGTCTACCACATTGGCTAAGTGCGAATAGGACTGCACACACCTTTGAGAACTTTTTTAACTCTTGCAAGTTAACGCATAAATCAATGATAATTAATTTCTAATCCGCACATAATTTAAAAAAATCAGTGCGTGCCTGGAATCGAACCCTCGGACCCTCGAGTGAAAGGCCGAGTTCATTAGTATATGCAAACTTGGGTAAATTTTTCATTTACCAAAAATCTACCCAAGTTCATTGCAACTATGTAGATTGGTTGAAATCGTACGTCACAATTGACACAAGTTGAACTCTAGTGATGTGTCAGTCGGTGTTCAAAGTACTGTAAAAATCGTTAGGGAAATAACATTGTTAATGCTATTTCCCTAATAATGCTAATTTTACCAAGGCACTCCTAAAGAGAATTTAAAAATACATAAAAATCCTGTAATACCTTTCAATCAAAATTTCAATCACATCAATCAAAAATTCAAAAGGAAGACCCACGCATAATACCTTAACATGCGCATAAATCACTGCAACTTTATGTCCTTCACAGATGTTCGACATGGAACTGAAGAAGAGGTTTAAGACCATCGAGCTGAGCTTCATCCGGCCGGACGGCATGTTCGCGCCGCACGGCGACCGCATGCTGGAGTACTTCGAGCTGCTCGCTTGAAGCCATCGCCCACTACTGCCGAAACTCATGAAAAAAAAACGCCCAGTGGTAAACAACGCCAAACTCTATGACCCGCCGAAAATATCGCAAATAGTAGCGAAAAGCCTGCAAATAAGGTACCAATGAATAAACCGACTCTGCAGACACTGAATTCGTATTAATATTCAATATCTGAGCGGCCATAAAGTTTGGCGATACATGGGATACTATACAAGACGTAGCGTTCCACTACTCGTATAAAGAATCGCGGAACGCCCAGAAAGCATCCCTGTCACATGCAAAATGAATGTATGCAAAGGCTTAATGCAAGATTCTTAGTTTACTTTGTATAGTACTAAGCGCATAATTTGCAATATACTTTCTGGTGTTTTATTGGTAAAGTATTTATATTTATCACTGTTAAATGATAAGTAAGTGACGTAGTTTTGAAATGGAAAAGTATTATATTTTTTTGGTTTTAAATTAGGAAAATATATATTAATTTGGCTAACGTGCACTTATATAATCGACGCATATTACTAGTATCAAACCACGATATATTACAGGGACGTCGTAATAAAATGCAAATTTTAATCTTTTAACTGCTTGAAAATGTTTTACATACGTTAAGCGGCTTACGGACGATCCATCCTGTTATTGGCATAAGCCATTGTAACATATTGAAAGGTACACGACCGATGGATGGTGCGCTTACGCCAATCTATTAGCGCATTTTAGTGCTTTCAATGAATGGGGAGGGCTGAGAACGTTTTTTGTAAGAGGGTCGCTGCCATGTTATGTATCATGTCATAGTAAATATAATGTAAACCACAGATGAGGTACCTAAATCGACACTATAAGTAATATTTTTCCATATGGATAAGTCTGAAAATAACGTTCAACATTTTACAATGTAATAGATCCTGAGTTGGTGCCATAGAAACAAAAAGAGGAATACATAACAACCCAGACATAGAACTGAAATCTATATAATCATTTGAATATCTCTTGACTGGGAACCTAGAAGCCACTGCGTGTCAAAATGGTATGGTAATCGTTCTGCCACGAGGTCATCAAATTGAATTGATGCTCCAACAGAGGGTCTCCCGATAATGATTTGGGACAAGTCCTACACACAACTTTAAGAAATTTCTCATCTCTGTCTAGATGTGAAAAATGTATTATTTTGTTTGTTTGCTTATTGACGTGAATCATTTAATCGATGACGTGTCAAGCTGCCCTCCCCAATTAGATTATGTTATAGCAGTTAAGGCTTTGGGATGCCCTCAAAATTGTAAGATCGATCCGCCTTGATCATACAATTTGGAACGTGTCACAGACTAAACACGGCATGTGATGTTGTAACCGAAACGACCAAATATTTGACCCCCAGCGTTTAGTGATAAGACACGTAAATTATGTTCTACTTAGACCATTTACAGTTATAGCTTAGTTTCAATGTAAGTAACCTGTCTCTTGGGCTCTATATATATTTATTTGTAAAATAATAAGATGAACTGAATTATTGGATTTGTGAATCAGTGATAATAGGCATGGCTTGTTGATTATTATATATATTACAGCTCGTTTGGGAGGCTGATTTGGACGATGAAAACACTAAAATAAAATAGTGAAATAAATAATGATGAAGACTATATACTATGCAACTAACACGTCAAAACAAATATTGTTCCACGCGCTATTTATAACATAGAACTCCAGTGTTATTTAGTTATCGAAATGGAAACCTTCTCGTTTGGAATGCGGCGTTACTACTGCCACTTAATATTATCAAATAGAGTACTGAGTTTTGGGTTAAAAGGCTTTGTATGACAGAAATATCAATATCACTCACATCAAAAATCTCGCAACGCAGCAAAATATCTGTAATTGATTGTAGGTAGGACTTCGATCTTTTTAGAAATCCATTATAAATGTCGCGGAACGTCAGAGTCATCGTTCGATGCTTTCATATAAGTGTATATATCTTTAAAAATCACTGTGTTACTTAGAGCCCAAGAGTCGTTCCTGAAACCTGATGTGATTTTATCCACATATAATATTTCGACATCAAATCCTAATATAAAATTTTATCAACTTAATCAGATAAGGATCAATAGCTAAAAATAGTAGTTGACTGTTTTTTAAAGATCAAATATTGGAAATTTACTTAATTTAAATCCAAATATTTTATTTCGTAGATCTGAAATTTATGAACCATATAAGTAAAGTAAAAGTGCATTTTGTGAAATCCATACTTATCAGTCATAGCTCCTAAGATTGTAATTTGATCAAACAGAACTGGAATATAAATAGGTCAACAACGCACACACACAATGTCTAGTAAATATGTTTCAAGAATTTATTGTAATATTACAATAATGGATCCTAGATATTGTATCAATCTGTACTTGTTTAACATTTAATTTAAATGTAAAAAATGGAATTATTGTGATATTATC
The DNA here is from genome assembly GCA_018249915.1 of Cecropterus dorantes dorantes. Lineage (NCBI taxonomy): Eukaryota > Metazoa > Arthropoda > Insecta > Lepidoptera > Hesperiidae > Cecropterus > Cecropterus dorantes. The sequence goes on from DWLI01005256.1 coordinate 4,030, forward strand.
TTATGGTACAGCATTACCTTTTTATAGGTGTATATTTTTATGTGGCTAAGAATTTTTGAATGTATTTGATACTGAAATTTATTAAATTTCAATCTTGTTTTCATTACATTTTATCCATTTTTTTTCTTACTATGACATACAGGCCTGCACTTGACATTAAACATATATTTGACTTTAATTATGATTATTTGTTATAAGCTATTTTATTCCTAAATTGTGTATACTTACTTTTGTTAATATTATTTATTATTATTTTTACCGTAACAAAAAAAAATAAGGCCTAATCATTGCCATGCTAAAAATATTATGTATGTGGCACTATACCTTACGTAAATCAAGGTACAAATGACTCCAAGATTTATAAATTTGATTTATTTAAATTTTCAGTCACATTTGTGTGGTAAGGCTGTAACATACGGAAATATCATATGTTGTCCATCAATGTAACGCACTAATACAACTGCCTATAGAATGTTTAGGGGTCGCAGCCGGTCCTCGCTTAGCCGGGACCGAGCTTATTGGGCATTATACAATATTACCCGACGGACAGGGAGGGTACTGTCCGATCATATTATTATATTTTATTAATGTATATTACACGTGGGCAAAATGTAATTCAAGTCACTTCCACACGAGGGAGACATTAACTATAATCTCAGTGTTGAACTTCTCAGTTATTCATAGCCTTATTTATTTAAAAAATGTATTTTTTGGTTTGTGTATAAGAAACTTTGAACCTTACTTAAGCATTGATTCGTTAATTGCTGAACATAATCCTCTTTCTTTTGACAATAAATATTCTTCATTGTCTACAATTAAAATCTCGTATAATACTAATCATGAAAGTTAATCATTAATGCGACGATATGTTATAAGATTTTTTTGTCATAAAGTTGATTAGTAGATCATCGTGTAATGCTATGTTTATTTATTAAAAATCTATATTGTTACATTTTGCCCATGTTATATGTCCTTATGTACGTTAAGCTCCACCCAGTGTATATATTGCGGTGTTATCGACAAACAAAAAATAATTTATTAAGTATGTAATAAGTAAGAATTGAATACTTTTTGCACTCTAATGTTAATGTTAAATAGTAGCTGAAAGTAGCGTGTTGTATTTGTTTAATTTTATTTTTTTAAACGGAAGAAATTTTCGAGTCTGTGATCGTGATTTTAGGTAATTTACGCGAGTGTCATCGCAGTGAGATACACAACAATCAAATATTTATGTAATTGTATAAGAAAATTGTTAATTTAAATTATGAAATATGTGTATGTGATATTATTATCGTTGAATCCGTTCATTCAAGTTCAACAGATCAATATTATTATAATGGTGTATGTCCCGAAGTCAACTCTTACTTAGCACGCATTGCCACGGTAAAAAGTACTATCTATATCATTTTTTAAAGTTGAATAACTATTGTAAACTAGGATAACACCAGGAATCTGTCGTTTGTTGAACATTGTACTGTCATTATATCAAAATTGTCGCACAATATACACGATTGATATTTTAAAGTATTATAGACATCAACTTCCAAAAGAATTCCAAATAATTAAACGTGGCGTGCGATGTTTTGTAAAGAGTAGATTTATAACATGTAATTCGCTCTAGAGTTGCGGCAACTGCGTATTTCCGTGACAAAGACGCGTTCCTTAATTCCGTCAAAATTTAATCGATGCAACTTATGAGCGTATTTTATATTTTACAGTATAGCACGACAGAATATAGACGTCTTATTGCTAAAGTTCGTAAAACCTGTCATTTCCAAATTTTGTATGGTTTTGATCGTGGCTTCATAATTTTGCACGAAATTTTAATATGAAGGCGTAATAAGATTAAAAATTATTTGACTAAGATTGTAAAGAGTCAATGAAGTCATCGATGTAAGTATAAAATGTATATTTTGTCGTACTGTACTAGACTTTATGTTACTAGTTGTTATAATTATAATATATCGCACTGTTGACTGCCGCACGCGCTGCGCTGTGACGACGCTCTCGTGAAATGGTTTGATAAGTATTATACGAATGCTTAAATATATAATGCGTTTATTCAAACACACCAAGCAGTATGTTCATTGAATTAAAAAAATATATTTTTACACCATTCAGGTATTTATAAAAAAAGGTTGGAAGGCCCACATTCGGGCAGAATTAAATATGAAATTCTCTCTTTCTGGACACGTGCCCAGGGGTCGGACAATGATATTTAATTAACGCTATTTATGCCGGCCTGTGTTTTCAAAATCCAGCTGTATTTTTTTAGAACATCAGTCAGCTGAATCAGATATTCTATCTGGTCGATTTGTTTCATGTCTAATGGAGTACAATTAGACTGCAACGTCTCGTATTATATTAATTGGTTGAAATCGTACCATCATACTACAGAAGAACTGTGCATGGGTAGTATGAAGAGGAGGAAAGCGTTCGGGTGCGCCCGCGATGTTTACCAATACCAATAAATAGTTTTGGTGTGTTTGTTTGAATGCAACACATGAGAGAATAACCTAAATTATAGTATTGTTAAAATTGTGTACGTCTTCCTTTCTTCGAACCTTGTGTACTAACCCTTATTTCTATTTCATTCCAGTTTCGGTACTGTCCCTAACTTGTACTTGTTGTGTAAGAAATATTGTAATTTAAGAAAATTATGTTGATAATAATATATTTTCTTCCTGAAATCAAGCCAATCAGGTGTTATGAAAAACGGCCATATTTATTTAACTTTATTGTTAATTTTAATCGTTTCTGAAGCCTCGCAGTTGAGGGTGCGGTGTGTATCAAGGTTTTAGCATTTAAATGTTTGTAATGCTAAAATTCAATACGAATTTTATCATCATTATGGTCGGGAGAATTGTATTGTTTGTTACCGGTGTTAAGTTTTAGAAGTTGATCGTTTATTTGTCGGGTTTCATATAAAATAAACACCCGAAATTAGGTGTCCCATTTGTTGTCATTGTAATTTGTCACTGATACATGCGAAAATCGCGTGTAAAAAGTAATTAAATTGTAATATTTTACAAGCAACAACCAATGCCACAAATGTACCTTGTAGATGGTACATTTAATACAAATGCACGACATTCACCATCAGGGTCGCAGGATAACATGTAATATACGGATTATGCATATATATGAGGCGGCCATCTTAGTCCTCGGGAGTAGCAACGTATCAGTGACCGACTCCTTTAAACTTGTTCTATATAAAATAAGTTACAGATGTCCATTGGTTGTAGTTACCACTTACCATCAGATGGACTGCATGCCCCTTTGTAACATCAATCTTAATAAAGAATAAATAATAATGTAGGAATTTGTGCAATTCTAATTTTAATTGGATTTGTTATGACGCTGGCGTCTTCGTTTGTTGTATATGTATATCTCGACCATTAGCATTTTTTGTACTGACTATAAATATCAGCTTCCAATATGAATGAATAGTTTAAGTGGAATCTCAGGAGATGCCAGAGCAACTGAGCTCACCGCGCCCGCCGAATGATGTGATTATTTGTATCAAAACAATTAGTATTAAGTTAGACTAAGACATTATTTTAATATCATTCATTTAAACGTTCTATGATGAATAAAAAACATTGATTTAATTCTGTGTTTTAATTCAACATATTTTAAATTATGCCAAAAATAGTGTGATATGGTAAAAAAAATCTAAAAGGTATTGCCGAATCGTAAAATAATAAATTTAAAAAATAAATCGTTTTTTTATTGACTCAAATTAGGCTTTTTTATACAGAAAACTTGTTCATATTATACATTAAATATTTGTCCCGCATCACCTAGTCTATCAATTTTATAACAAATAACTTTATATCCTGTACAGTATCACCTGGAAATAAAAACTAAAAAAAATACGCATTTAAGGCAATGTTTATGAACACAATGAAATATTGAGCATTTAAAAATTACACAATTTATTCCATCTCATGGCAACAAATTCATTTTATTTTTAAAGTTTCCTTCAACTTACGATATGCTAAATTGTATAAACAAATAATACTACACTAACAAAATAAAAATAGTCTCTACATAATATAAAAATTATTGCAAAAAATCACAGTAGCCTCAATTGCCTCAGCACACATGGAAACACTCGTTCGCCACTCCGAATAGTTTCGATTTGAGCCTGCGTCACTAACCCTGGTCAATCGTTTGGTCAGATAAAACTCGTCACTATAAATCCTTGATAATTTGTTCCTGGCTGTCGGTCGGGGTGGACTTGGCATTGTGGCAGCACGTGATCTGCGGGCTGTCCTCGCGCGTCTGCTGCTCCGGCCGCTCCCGGCTGTCGTGGACGACGGCGGCGGTGTGAACCTGACCGGCCTGGCAACACTGTTCCTCGGACGGGAGCTCCTGTGTCTTGCAGCAGCCCTGGCGCTCCTTTCTGAGGAGTTGGGCGTCTTCCACGCCAGGGCTGTCGTCCTTATCCGCTTCTGCGTGATGGCAGTGGCTGGCGGCTTGCATTTTCTTCGCCTTAGCGACTCGCGACGGGCAGTTCTTAGCTCCGTAGTAGCAGGTCGCGTTAGTTTGCTCGGCGGCGCCGTCTCGCGACGTGGAGGCGGGGAAGTAGTGCGAGGGCTGGATGCAGGTGCGCGTTCGGCAGATGAAGAAGTCCGACTCCGAATTCGCTGAAGAATCCAGTAACGGCGGCGTCGTGTTTTCAGCTGCAAAAATAGAGAAAACATACATGTGTTAATATAACGTATATTAGTGTTTAAATATATTTTAGTAAAATCCCAGCTTCAACTAAAGAATTAAAATCAACATGCACTATAAATATATTAAACTCGATACGTTAAAACTGTTTAAGGTATGATTACATATATAATTACCAAAACCCAGGTGCTTCTATCTACAAAAACCAATATACCTACTAGATAATAAGCAAATTAAATAAAAAATCTACAGGCATCACAGTGAAATAAGATATTCAAGCCCGACATTCACCAAAGTGGTATAGACATATAAATTCGTAAGTTTACGACGACATAATTTTATCTATTTATTACATTCGCTGGTGAATATCGGGCACTAATTTGATGTCGTAACTCCATGTGCCAATTCCACCGTACTTTAAAAGCCAGATTTATAAAATTAAAATAACAGGGATAGGATTGCTGTTCACGGATAAGACTAAGTCGAGGAGAGGTTCGTCACAACCAAAACAGACCACAAGCAAGTGATTGTTACTTGGGTGATATTAGCTAATAATAATATTAGTTATAAAATTAGTAATTTTAACAAAACGAAAAAAGCCTCGTGAACTAGGTGACTGATGATAAGCGCGTGTCCTACGAACTACGAGACCGCGAAACTACAATGTCAGGGGCGGTACTTGTCGGGCCCGTACGGCTCCGAGAGCGCGGTGGCGGCCTGCTGCAGCTCCAGCGCGTCCAGCTCCTTGCACAGGCGGCCCTCGCACTGCTCCCAGCTGCACTTCTCAGTGTTGCATCGGTCTTGCGGGGATTATATGTTTATGTTATGGAAGTAGCTTATGACTTACAGGGACGATCGCCTTTATCCTATGCATACGTAAGTTTGACTCCTTGCAAATTGAAGAGGCTTAGAGCCGCATTAGTATATAAAAGGGATTTAGAGGATCTGGCCCCTAGTTAGTCTTATTTTCGCCGACTCTAGCTGCTGAACTACCGACTTGCCCTCTCAATAAACCATACGCTCATACTCGGAGCTACTACTATGTTCTTAACAACCGATTGCCGATTCAACATTGGTCTAAGATATGAAAGTTAAATCATTCTTCCCCGGACTGAGAATAGAATGAAATGTATTTTAAAATAAACTTAGTACACTAGAAAATGTATTAGCTTACCCAATATTTTTAAAACAAACCCACTTTTGATACATTTGATACATGAAATTTATTAAAAAAATACCTTTCATTCGTTTTTTTTATATTTCCTGGTTAATTATTTGTAATATCATTAATTAAGCTGGAATAATTAATTATATTATAATAAAATAACCTGGAATAACCATTAATTCTATTACCGGCCTTTTAGATTTTTATCTCTTAATGCATGTCCTCAGAAGCGTTCGGTCTTGCCTCTAGCAGTAACCACTCAACAGAAGGTCAGTTACTATGTTTCTTAGCAGCGAGACTATGTAAAATTCTTCCATTTGTATCCAATAATAGCCTAAACTTATCGAATTTACTC
>DWLI01005257.1:0-10228 GCA_018249915.1 Cecropterus dorantes dorantes
GATTGTGTCGAGATAGATTATAAAAAATATCTTATCTGGCCAGATAGTGACACTTGCGGATGTAAATCGTAAGACGGTCACTTCCATATCTATACTAATATTATAAAACAATAGAGTTTGTTTGGTTGAACGGGATAATCTCAGGAACTACTGGTTCCAATTGGAAAATTATTTTTGTATTAAATATTCCATTTATTGAGGAAGGCTATAGGCTGTATAACATCACGCTATGTTTTTTTTTTTTCTTATTTAGTTGCGGGTGAAACCGCGTTAAACCACCTAGTCAAAAGATAAATCTTTTACGCCATATTTTTAAACGTATCTTCCACTGGTTAAATCTCCCCTCCTCTCTCTCTTCAACCTTCGATATCTTCCCCCTTCCTCACTGATCTATACTAATGTATACTTCTATACTAATATTATAAAGCAGTAGAGTTAGTTTGGTTGAACGGGCTAATCTCAGGAACTACTGGTTCTAGTTGAAAAAATCTTTTTTTGTGTTGAATAGTAAATTTATCGAGGAGGACTATAGGCTGTATAGCATGTTATGTTTTTTTATGTAGTAGCGGATAAAACCGCGACGCGCAGCTAGTACCTAAGCGATAATATTTGGCGTCAGTGCAATGCACCTGACAACAGCTGACTCGATTCCACGCCTTTATTTTGATAAAAGGTAATTGAATAATAATTTTTACGCATTACAGTGATAAGGAACTGATACGATCAATATAATATGATAGCTTCCATTTTTTTGTGACGGTGAATGGTACCTTTAAATGAAATTAACGTTGTCGTTAAAATTAATTAAAATAATGTCATTAAATGTTTTTTCAAACACAGACAGGAAGAGAAATGTCTATTATTAGGTACTTATTCTCAGACCTTCAAACGATTTTTCTTGCATACATTTTCTGTACACATACGCGAAGCTTATTTTTGTTATATATGTAGATTTTAGAACGAAAGACTAACCTTCAGATTATCTCTTTTACTACCGATCGTAAAAGATACATTAGGGAGACGACCTCCCTTTTACATATCCCGGTATCTACGAAGATATAATACTTATGTCAGATAGATATTTGAAAGAACTTCAGCATAGGCAACGATTGAGTTGGTATTTATATCAAAATAAATTTGTAGGTACATGTAGGTACATTTCTTTTACAGTTAAAGATTTAAAGTACTAGTTCCAGTAGACATAAAACCAGACACGAGGTGGTAGAACGAGTATGGTTAGAATAAGGAGGTACCACACTTATTTCTAGCGTGAAACAGTTCTTGCGTTTTAGGTAGATGGTTGTGGTTCTCATCGGCTCATATTCATATGGTCCACATTAGTCCACAGGAGTAGTAATTCAGATCGATTCAGATAGAAACCCTGCTCTATATGAAGTTAGATGTTTATGGGCGGCAGTGACCACACACGAACTTGACTGACTTAAAATTAAATAACTCTAGGTATAATTCTTGATCTAAGTCTAAAAATAATCCCACTAAACGTTATTCCATTGAATTTAGTTACGTAATCTGTTTACCCCAAACATGCAAAGAAAAATCGCATAGCGTGCTTGTACGCCGCCATTTCCGGAATGACAAATGAAGTTGCAGTAACTTACGGAGAATCCATTTATTCTTGATGTAGTGATGTGCTGGAACTCCGTATCCGTATCCGCGGGTATCTGCGACATGAGAAAGATCCGTATCCGCAACTTTTTAGGCGGATCTCAAACGGATCTTTTACCTATTATTACCTTTTACTTATTAACAAATTCATATTACTGATAAATTCATCATGTACAAAATTCTAAATGCACATAGGCGATTAGATAGCAATAAATTAGTATTAAATTCCATATTGTTTTTTAATATCACATATTTATCCCATGTAGCAAAAATCAAATATACTAATATTATATGTTAGTACATATAATTACATGTACGTTGTAACGATAGGGAAAAACGTAAACAACGATTGTTTTATGGAAACGTAATAAACTCATACTTAGGGTACTGGCAGAAACATGTCAATATAGAATCTGTCGCTTGAATGACAAAATCGCATAAATTAAGTGAGTTTGTAAGAAAGTTGAGATCCGTATCAGTAATCCGCAGATCTAGATACCAATGATCCGTATTCGCATCCGCGGATTTATAATTTTAATGTTCCGGCACATCACTAATGCCGATGTACGCTGGCTTGTTCCACTAACCTCGATGAATACACTGTTTTACTAAAACGGCATAATAAGGCAAGTTGTGTAACAGAGATTTTGTTGTTACCTGTTACGGGGCGTCTATTAATTATGTGACGTATTTTGGCCACTTTTCGACTCGAATAATTCCATTGGCGAGATGTAGTGTTAGTATTCATCTTGACCCCCGCATCCATTAATCTCATTTTTTAAAGTTAGAGATGAAACATGTTTCTTGCGGAAAAATAATTACGTGACATTAAGCTGAAACCCTCTTCCCCTACGTGAGATTTGACTTTTCAAACCTCCTCTCTAAAAGATCCTCGTTAAAAGGATGTTCCCTTACTGGCTGCAACTCTTTTGTGAGTCACATCAGAGCACAAGGTCTCGCCACAGCTGGGCCACGGTTGGTACGTTCTCGGAAATATAGTTCCAGTGTGGATTCGTGCAGACGAAATATGAATTTCATATACATGAATTTGATCACTAGTGATGACCCATCAAACTCTTCACTGCGCCTGGTGACCCCGACGCTTATCTTTATAGAACGGTCACGATAAGTAATAGTTGGTTTCATATAGGTATATTTAACAATATAATTAAGTTCTGCAATTATTGTAGCAAACATCTATTTCTAAGGCTACAGCATTATCAATAACAAGAGCACAGGATACACTATGAGCAATATGGAGCATGTTAATTTATGATTCAAACAATTAGCATTAAACAATGCAGTAACATTGCGGAAACGACACGCGATCCATTCTGTTACGTCGGCTGATGTAACGGCTTTATTAGCCTTGATGGATACGAATTTTTGTTGCTTTTGTCTCGTTAATACGAAATACTTATAGTTTTATTTGCGCAAAGTATATTTGAACAGTGGAGTAGATTATACAATAGCTGGTTTGTCAACCCATTATTGTCCCATAACTGGGCAAGGGTTTCCTCGCAGAATGAAAGTTTTAGACCATAGTACCTACACCGTGCTGACCAAGTCCAATTGGTAAACTTCATGCATCAATTGGCAAAACTCTTAGGTGTGTAGGTTTCTTCACGATGTTTAATTCCCCGTAAAGCTGTAACGGTGGGTTGAAAATGATACAGCTTTAGTCCAATTGTAGGAACTGGTCGAGACGGATAGGATGGAGGGTACTTTATATATGTAACATATTTAGTGTTAGTATTTGAAAGAAACTAATCATATATTTTATTTGTTGACAGAGCGTGAAAAACCTACGGTATTGGTGTTAGAGACGCAGCGTGAGGCGCTCGCGAAGAGCGTCGAGGTGACTGAGCGCGGGCGGGACGATGCGCAGCGGGACCGCATGTGCGCGGAGGCGGAGGCGGCCTCGCCCTCCGTCGGCCGCTGGGGCTCCGAGTGGCCCAGTTGACTCGCTTCGGTTCAGGACGCCTCGGACTCCGACGGCGTCGGTGATTTGACCGGGCCCCCCCTGCCGCCCGCGCGGTGGGACCTACCACGGCCGCCTCTGACGCTGAACTCCTCGGCGCACGAGGAACTCGCGACCGTGGCGGAGGGCATCCTACGTCGTCTTCTCGTCGACGAGAACTATGACTCCGTGAACAACTTCATCTCGCTCTACGACGCGTTCGAGGGCTCCGCGGAGTCACTGTACGACGTGTTCAAGAAGTATGCTCCGCCGATACGCTCCAAGAAACACACGTGCGTCGGGCTGGCGATCGAGCTGATGAGAAGATGGCGCGTTCTGAATAAGAAGTTTCCGGGTTTCGCGGCGGCGACCGCTCTGCAGTCTTGTGAGGAAGCGGTGGTGAATGTCAGGCAGTATGTGCTGAGCGGAGAGGGCCCGGAGGCGGTGGCGACGGCAGAGAAGGAGCACGTGATGGTGGGCGTCCAGATCAGCATCGACGGGCGCGCCGGCGTGATGCTGGCCGACCCGGGGTACCACGTGCCGAGGATTGTCACCGTAATGGCTGATCGGGCGTATCCTCATACTGGTAAGTCGCTATTTTTAAATATTTCAGTAGATCCACGCATACGATGTGTACCTAAATATCATTTGTTAATGTAAATGAAAGGCATTTGATTATCACCTTTTCGAGGCAGTTGTGGTCCTATAACTAATGTAATTTTAATAAAACCTCCAGAATTGGTAAGACCGGTAATCAAAGTTTTTATGGTATGAGATGGAATAAATATTAATAAATAATGACTTTATTTACACAAAAAATAATCAATATCAATTACAGTGAAATAACTCATAGAAAAGTCAACACGACCAAATCTTCATCACATCATAATCAAAATCACTATGTTCTTTTGTTTTCATACAGGTTGGTTCGTGCAGTCGGACGAGCCGCACTGCCGCAAGGAGTACAACTACGCGTTCAACCCGCTGAACAGCAGCTACGTGGAGTGGCAGGAGCGGGAGACCAGGGGCTCCAGCATCAACAGCAAAACTTCTCTGGTCTACGTCGCTCGTCCGTACCTGGACGGCGTCAATGTTACTGAACGGAGGAACTTGGTGTACAACTTTAGGTATGTAAGCTATGCTGTCATAGCATATAAATATTGGAATTTTATCTTATTAAAGTTGCAAACATGCAGTCCATCTCATGGTAAGTGGTCACTGCCGCCTATGGACATCTGCAAGATATTTCATATATAAAGATGTTTTTTTTACCAAATATTAATACAAACGCACGCAACCCATTTGATTAAGTATTCATTGCCTGGACGCCTTTCAGCAATTTTAACATTACCTGAAATTGATTGCAGGTGCGTTGTTATTGTGGTTACTTACTTTTTAATAACTTTAAATAAGCCTCGAATTTTGTATCTAGCGAAAAATACAATTTAAGCGCTGCTTACTTTAATATTAATTTCAATTGTTACACTCATATATGACGATAAAGAGACGTCATATTCAGATACTGAGGATCCGTGTTCACGTGTTGACAGCGGGTAAAATGTTGTGTTTATTTTGTATAGCCCACCGGGGACACTTACAAATTGTAATTTACAACATTTTCTCATTGACCACCGGATTGGAACACCACTTCAACTGAGAAGAAACGGCAAGAAACTCATGAAAAGTTTCTCACAATACCACCGGTTCGAAACAAGACCTCAACTGTAAGGATCTGATAAGAAACTCATTAGAAGTGGCAATAACCTATGCTCATATTTTCAGGAGTCTCCTAGCGCGTGACCAGAAGGGCCACCTGGTAGCGGGTCTATACTTCCCAGTGGGCGCGCAAAATGATCCCCACTTCACGCTGTTCCTTGACGGCGCCGCCGAGCACAGGAAGACCAAGTACAAATTCTCCGTGTTCGCTGATCCGGAACAAGTGAGTATTTTATTGATATAATTCGTATCTTTGTCTGTCATTGACCAATTTCATTTATTGATATAAAATGAAATTCCCAAACGTACGTGTAGCTAACCAACGTGGTAATATGCCGATGCGTTGCTACCAACAGGATTAACCTGGAATGCCTCCTGTGTTTTCTCTTAGCGCCTTAAACCACAACACAGTAGCACTTAACTTGTTGACATTAAGCAGAAATAAATGTGACCTGAAAGAGCAAACGGTAATCACAAAATTACTTCAATTTTTCCTGTTTTCTATCCTAAAGTTGTATGCAAGAAATCTTTAAACATTTAAATGAGACCACCTCTTAGCCACCAACATCTCTTTACTAAATCTTTTAACTTTTAGCGTTATTTATTAAGTAAATATATTGAATAAAAGCTAATTATCTGATTATATTTCAATAATGCGTATCTACAAACGATATCACCATTAGCTTTATATAACCCAAACAAAATAAATTAAATATTAATATTGATAACGATCTTATTATCACTAAAAACGTGGTGTGACACGCGACTTCCTAAATCCTTGAAAAGTTTTATCACCAATTTACGCCTTTAGTGCTAATGTTGATAACAGGAACCATATTTTTAGTATAAAACTAAATTAGTATTATCTAAAACTATCCATCAAATTTGTAAATATTTATGTTACATTTTATATTTAGTACCTCCAAGCACAATTTTCGGATACTCTTAGAATGTTGGCTCAGCTGTTCGAGCATTGAGGAATTGTTGCAGACTTTATTTTAACAGGTTTTTGAATTGGTACTGTATAATAAATACAATTATTTTTATACCTTGTGTAGATTCAGTATGGTTTCTTAAAAAAAAATGAGAATGAAAAATGTGATTTAGCGTAAATCACGTTACTAAATCATGCATATATATTTTTTTCGAATATTGTTATCTTTGCTTGTATTATTATACAAATGTGTAAGTCGTATTTAACATAAAATTAACTGACGGCCGAAAACAAGAGCTGAAATTGGTTTTTTGTAATGTATCATTAGTGTCTATTGAAAGTAGTTTAAAAGGTTGTTTAATGCTCATATACAAATAGACTTAAAAGCTAAATGGATGGTTATAGAAATCTTGCCTTTTGACTGTCAATTACTTGAAAACATAATTAGTTAGATGATAAGAATGAATGATCATGCTCTTTATTCCAAAGCGATTAGCACGAAGACAAATTCAGAAACATAAGACATTTTTTTATATTAAAGTGTCAAGCTTAATATAGTAGGTGTAGATTTTAAATTTATAAACGTTTTTTTTTGTAAAATTTACCATATTCAAAGTATATAATATATTATTTAAACGCCTAAATATCAGGGTTTTTGTATTATACCTTGTATATCAGTTACGAGAAAAAAATCTAAAATTCCTTTCTTAGTGGTCAACTACCCTACAAAGAGAATAACTTTTAGAATTTTGGATTCAGCGGTTTCAGCAGTGCGTTGCTCTCTGGGCCAGTCCCCTTCTTATATATATAGACAAAATGTCTTACTCGTTTGTATTTTCACCCCCAGATACCAACCGCATTGTTAGAGGAGGTGGCGCTTTGCAACGAGCTGATGAACTATGAAGACGGCGAGTTGCTACGTATCATCTGCAAGCTGTCCCGCGTGCTCAGTTGCCACTCCTTCATCGAGCAAATGCTGGAAATCAATGACGACATCTGCCGGTTTTGCCTGTAACAACTAACGCCATCCGTCTATTTGAAACAACTAAAATGAATAATGCCCTCTTTTTTAATTCTACTACTTAATTTTTTGAGTACGTTGTGTATTTTTTTTCAAATTTACAATTTTGATATTTTATGGGTATGGGATACTTAATTGTTTTAATTAATTTGACTTCGATTATTTATTAGTGATTAAGTTTTGTATTAATCATTTGAATACTTATTAATTGTATGCCCTTTTAAATTTATTGACATTATTATGCTTATTTTGACCAATACAAAACTATTTACTGACTATGTGTTTCATTATGCTAAATAGACAAGGGTATGTATGTATTGTGGGACGTCTTACCTTCCGGGTCACTCATATGTTACAGAGAAGTCGACTTAAAGACAGGGCGGGTGTGCCTCGAAGAGTACCCTCTTAACCCGGGCAATTCTCAAGGAGGTCGAATACTCAACGGATCCTTAACATTTATAAAAAATAATACAATGTTAGTGAGGTAAATGAAAGGCAGGTTACATTTTGAACTACTTTATTCTAATGATCACACAAATGATAAAGTTGGTTCGATATCTACTATTCAGTTACATCAAAATCGAATATTACATCTAAAAATATATAAATATCGCGAAAAATCTGTCTTACACCAGAACTAAACGAGAATTTCAACGTGCACCGGATAACGTTGTAGTCGGTCGTAAACAAAATACATCATATAAGTAAAAAAGGAAATTTACAAATTTAAGACCTGAAAATAAATAGCCACGAAAGACGAGTATTGAGGAAATCTTATTTAGCTAACAATCTAGAAACGAAAATAAAAATACTAGAGGAATGAGCGATAGTTAAGTCCAGCACCCATATTTTGTGCTTCACAGACTTGCAACACCGCAAACGAGAAGCGATAGACTATTATAGAAAAAATACTTTTTCTATTTGTGACAAGTGTTTTACGTGTAAACGACTTTAAGCGATCCTATTTAACGCGTTACTTTATTTCAGGATAATCGTATTAATAATAATTGATAAAGAACGCCATTTTTTCATATGAAATACTCGTAGACAATTAGACCCAGACTATCAGATGGAAAATAGTGTGATGTGTTAAGTCTCTGCTACACTTTGATATACAACCAAATCCAAATAAGATGAGGTCAATTTAAAACACGAGTAAACAAACAAAATATAGATTTCTCATTTCACGGAGACACGTCTTTTCTTGCAACAAAAAGTTGTAGCGCAGAATAAGTATTATACTGAAACTAAATTTGGTCATTAATTCAGCTACTTCCGAAGATTAAGTAAGAACGCTACACGATTAAACGATCGTCATTTTCTTCTTAAATTCTATATTATTTAACATCAGAAAATGTAATAGTACTTTCATTGATTACAATTACAAAGCTATGTTCTCGCTAAAACCTCGTCGGCGGTGAGACAAGTCATCATCGAGGGGACTAAAACTTCATTGCTATTGATTAAATGTTCCTTAACTATGATTTATTTATATTCTTACAGTGTATTACATACTAAGTTATAGTACAAGAGTTAACAATATTTTGAAATAATATTTTATCGAAGGTCACCGTAGATTTCACATCTAATTTTAGTTTATATCTGTAGTAATCTATTATAGTACAATAAAATTTTAAAATGCTTATCCTTTGACCTTAGTTATTAGACTTATGGTTGGCCAGTTAAACGTGACTGATTTATGGTTGTGTATTATATTTTTCTGAGATTGACAAATTTGCAAACTACATTACTTTTGTGCAAGAAATAAATCAGCCCTAACAAAATACGAAAACAAAACATTGTCAACCCTTGTAACAGGTCATGAAACTTATAGAATCAACTGTGAACGAATATACTTCAAGCTAATTCTATAATCTTCAGAAGAGGACACTTGAACAGGTCTACACCCGCTATATATAGCCATGATAGAGTTATGTGAAATATCTTACTTTTACCTCATAAACATATTAGTTATAATTCGCAGTATGTTATATGCATTGACTAAGTAACAAGTACCATGCCATCCCGATGGTAAGGGACCACTGTAACCATTGGACATCTGTGACTAATTCCACCTAATACAAGGTTCTACCTGATATCGATTGAAGTAGCAAACGAACATGCAACCCAACTGGTGGTAAGTGGTCACTGCTGCTTATGGACATCTGTAACCAACTTCATATAAAACGGGTTCTATCTAAAGTCAATCACAGATGCATTGCTACTACCAAGTACTAAGATGGTAAATACTTCACACGTAAGTCAGCCGAAATATACACCCTACCACCCACCCAGCGAAACACGAGAACTGCTTCAAGTTATAGGCGGTGGTCTCCTCGGCCGAACTACACTGGTTCTACCTTCCAATGTCACAATATCAATGTTCAGACGCAGGTAAATTCTAGAAAGATATTACCACATAATCCAACACGCTTAATCTAGATACAGCAAAAATTAAATCTAAACGTATGCAATTCAATAACTACAAAAAATGGATATAACTTTTTTTTACACCAAACAATCTATTTTTTTTTCAAATAACAGATTTTATTTTTTATTTTTTTCAATCGGAATATATAACTAAGAAGACTTAAATACTTATTATATAATTGTTACTATTATGTGAGGTGGGCAAGATAGCGATGGCCTCAAGGGACAAGTATTTATTCATGTTTTTTGTAATATATCAGTAGACAATTGAAAAAGGCCAGCCGTTTTGAAGTCTACAAAATTACTTAAATCTTTTTTACCACCTCGGACCAAAAAAATCAGACTCCGCCTCATCAACAGAATGTTATTACGCCTTAGTATTTAAATAATAATCAGGAATTACGCACACAATAATAAAAATCGTGTAGGTTGCGTTGAGTACATTGCATAATCTTGGATAAGTCGTAAAATTACACGATATTAAAGGCTTTTAAAAAAAAATCGAACAATCACGCGAATGGTTACTTTTGTTCTGTATTGG
>DWLI01005258.1:0-10227 GCA_018249915.1 Cecropterus dorantes dorantes
TTGTTGAGAAAGGGTATATAACATCACGTTATATTTGTTTGTTTTTTTTTTCTTATTTAGTAGGGGGTGAAACCGCGTAGCACACCTAGGTATAAATGAAATTGCTTACAGATGTCCATGTCAGTGATTACTTACCATCAGATGAACAGTATGCTCCTTTCCTAAGTTAACACACACTTTTTTAAGTTTGATAAAAAAGTGTGTGAACTTATGTACACGCGTTAGAAGTTATACTTCTTTGGCGTAACAAGATGAAAATCTGTTAAAAAATATCTTTCGCTTTATTCTACGTTTGTAGAAAAAGCGACACTTAAAATAGAAAAAAAGGTATTTAATACATTGAAAGTTTTATTAAATCATAAAAACTAAAATGTTGACTTACTTCAGGGTGTCGGTTTTTCGTGACGGTGTGCGTGCGCATTGTAAAAAAATACTTATAATTTTTCAACGCCAAAAGAAGTATAACTTCAAAAAGATTTATGACGGTCATTTTAGGTAGAGTAATCGGTAACTCGATGTGGGATTAATATCCAGGTGACTATTAGAGATTCGAATTCCTACTCATCTCTATGACTATACTAAAATTACTGAACTAATTATGATAATTCGTTCCTTGTTCGAAAGCTACTTTATTCTGGTTGAAGGTAGAAAATTCGCTTATTCGAGTCACATACAGACAGTATTAAAGTAAGAGACACACATGCCCCTACAATGAGAAAAACTCAATTGAAAACAGCACAATGGACGACAGCGGAGCTGTGTGTACAATTCTTTGTTCAAAGACGGAA
The DNA here is from genome assembly GCA_018249915.1 of Cecropterus dorantes dorantes. Lineage (NCBI taxonomy): Eukaryota > Metazoa > Arthropoda > Insecta > Lepidoptera > Hesperiidae > Cecropterus > Cecropterus dorantes. Next base: position 789 of record DWLI01005258.1, read on the forward strand.
TGTTTTTCAGTTTCAATTTAATATATAATATTGTATCGGATATAAGTGTGGTTGGTAAGGTACGGTACGGTAAGGTTTTACGGGAAAACACGTACCCTGCTCAGAATTTCTGACTGGCCGAAATACTGAATTGAATACAATTGTATAATTCAAAGATATTCACGTTCTGATATTATACTCAGAATACAGTCCGATTCAATAATCGGTTGACGTCAAAGACTTTACAAAATATATATTTGTATTGTAAATTTGCTGTAATATATATTTACTATTCAGTCGCGGGACCTTACTGTGAAGTGGAAGTGCAATAAGCTGGCCTATCGCCAAGTATTGTGCACAGTATTGTGCATTTTCACCTGCTTCTATCACTACTAGTACGCAAGGATTCAAATTTTTAATTAAAATTTCAAATCCTTCCAAGTTTATTCAAACCAGTAGCTCTTGACATTAGTCCGTTCAACCAAACAAACTATAATGTTTTATAATATTAGTATAGATTTTTTTTATTACAAAACAAAAAAAACAATATGCTAAAGGACCTCAATATCAGTAAAGGACCTCAAAGTCAGTATCACAACATAGTTGAGGAGGGATTCATTGGAAAATCACATCCATGTTGGCTCTCAAGATAAATGGAAAATCATAAGGATACTTTTAAAAACAGCCATCGACAAAGTCAGTAATAGCATATAGTCGACGTGTCTGTACAATTTCATTTGTCGTACCCCGTTTTTCCTTATCCCGCGCGACATTCGTGGAGAATTTCGTCCAGCATTGCTACTTCATTATTCAGCTCTCTAATACGTTTAGAGGACGCAAGAGCTCGATATCTCTATTTTACTATTACCGTATCTTTTATCTTTATTATTCAAAACTAAAAAAGAAAACTAAACACTAGAAGACCTCAATATCAGTATCACAACATAGTTGAGCAGGATTTCATTGAAAAATTACACTCGTATTGACTCTCAGGATAATTAGAAGGTCATAAGGCTACTTTAAAAATAAAAACTAGATTCCTGCTGATGACGTCACAGAACAGCCACCGACAAAGCCAGTAATAGCATACAGTCGACGTGTCTGTACAATTTCATTTGTCGTACCCCGTTTTTCCTTATCCCGTGCGCCATTCGTGGAGAATTTCGTCCAGCCTTGCTACTTCATTATTCAGCTCTCTAATACGTTTAGAGGACGCAAGAGCTCGATATCTCTATGAGAAAATCGGGTTGCGATAAATCTTTTCTCATTTTTGTTTCGTGATTAGTGTTGTGACGTCAGGTTTTCAGCCGTCGGGTGACAGTCTTATTGTTAGAGAAAATTGAATTTCGTTAGGTTGATGTGTTTAGCTCGTATTGATACGAGTTTCGATAATTGAGTTTTATGAAAATGCGGGTATCAGCCGTTGATAGAATATTTTCTTAAACTAAATCATATGAAGGAGATTTATATATGTGATTTTTTTATTCATTTTCACTTTTTATACCAATAATAGAGTAAGTATATTTTTGAAGGTAGAATCCTGTGTAGTTCGACTCCGGAGGCACTACTACTATATCGGTTGGCTTATAATATCAAGTTTAAATACTGTCTTGTTCTAGTTTGAAGGATAAGGAAGACATATTTATCAGGAGTGCTTTAACTTAGTCCCCAGAGGTAGAAACGCATTTGTGACTAACCTCAGTTAGGACTCTATGTATCAGAGATAGGTAACCTCACAAATGATAAGAGTTATATTACAGATGCCCATGCACCGCAGGACCTAGTTTCCATCAGATGGACTGTATACTCGTTTGCTATTTCTGTATTATAAAAGTATTACAGGAAATATAATCAAATAAGTCACTCACTAATTACGTAATAAGTCACTAACTAGTTACGTGTTACAGTAAATTAAATATATTGAAAAACGTCGTGTATTTACATAAATTATGCACTTTAATGGAATAATAAAACATGATTGCACTTAATTGCGTACATTTATTTCTATTGTACAAATTCTAAATTAAAAAAATACTCAAAGAACAAGCCGTTATTAAAAATAATAAAGCATAGGCCAGAATGTAGAACAAATTGTAAAATGGAACAAGCACTACAATAGAACAAATGTAGGAAGCGCAGAGTCGGCAGAACAATAAATCGTGCGTCGGCAGTTCCGTACGATGTTCCTTTTGGTGCGCTCTTAGACCCGTGTTAGATTTGTACTGGAAGAGATTTATAGGTTAGGATATAATATTTCTAGACCAATATTTCCTTTTATCGAGAAAAATGTTTCTGAGATAGATGTAAAACATTAATCTTGTTGGTAGTTTCGTGCAGCACGTTAGGGATAAACGTGGCTTTGTAACTGGTTAGGTCGAACAAAACTGCATCTCAATCTATCTGGTGTTAAATGCTTCACAGCCTATTTGTTAAGCATGATTTTACATGGAAACGTAGCAGTTACAGTACAATGTACTGTGTTGATATATTTTCCATAGTTTTATGTGCTAATTTAGACGAGAGTTCGTGTGAAAATAACAAAAAAAAAAACAAATACTCATGATATTTCGAGTATAGAAATCTTTGCCTGATACTGATAAATAAGATGGACAAGTCATAAAATTAAGTTTTTCGTTACGACATCCACTGCGTAGAAATAACGTTAAAAAGAATTACAATTCTAGATGAGACGCGTTACGATACACTAAAGTACAGAATACCAACGCTGACAAGTGAAATAGAGTTGCGGGCGCTTCCAGTGACCGTACATCCGGAAACAATAACGCGCAGTCCATATGTTTGGGCGAGTGCAGTTTTGCTCGTATTGACAGACTGACGTGGAGCGAAGATGTGTTCACGGTTGTTTGTTAATACACTAATGGATATCTGTTCGGAATCTGTAGCGCTGTGCACACGTGGTTTTCGTACGTATGTCAACTCACTAGAGTATTGGACGGTGCTCCGGCTAAAATGTTCGAAAATTGTGGAGTAAAACTTTGAAAAATATTGTTTAATTTTGAGACCGGAACTTTTTAACGATGATTAGATGTACTGGTCTCATAAAAGTAAAAAAATGTGTTATACTTTATCTGTGCAAAAACGGAGAGGTAAATTGTGGCATACAGTGGCATATATACTGTGCTATGAGCTCCATGTCCATACTGGACACGAAACTTATAATCCAAAAGTAACAGATATCAGTCATATTGTCCTGAGTCATTTTAATATTTTACGTGTTTATTTTTGTCTTGAATTTAAAACTAGACTTTAAGCATGCTTTGCAAATCTTATTACTGAACTATTTCTATTGTTATAGAAAACAAGTTTTGAACTGATGAATTTGGTAAGGAAAACGTACTTATCTGAGGCGTTTGAACTTAGTCCTCAGGAGTAATAACGCATATGTGGCCGACCTTAGGTTAGAATCTAATCGTGTATGGGGTTGATATGTGATGATATCTTTAATTTAGAGTTAAAAAAATACTCCATACAGACATACGGCATAATATTCAGAAATGCCAAGAATAATAAATTGACATTACCTATGCAAAGGTCAAAGAAAGTAATTAATTAGGAAGGTTGGATTAACGCAGTCGACACGTGTAAGAAGGGTCTAAATCTGATGGATGGAGGGATGCGAGATAACACGGCCAATTCACACTGTATCGTACGACCTGTCTGTGGACCTATTTGGGGATGTTTTCAGTTTGGGTTTGTAAGATATTTGGTTCTCGTGTTCGTCGCTTTGACTCAGAATTTTATTTTTATATAAACGAACGTTATTTTATATAAATATTTTTATATCAACATTGATGTTGTAGTTGTTATGTGCTTTAGCTTGATCCCTCCTAACATTCTAAGTATTACTAAGATTAGGTAATTTAGACTGACAAGTACTAAATAAAAAAAAAAACGATAGCTGTTTCTTTGCGACAGGCTAAACATAAATGTTTAACGTAAACTTTACTTCTTTGAAGATAAATTTACTTCACTTGAAGTATTAAATATCCTGTTATTGTTTCAAAACAAGTAAAAAAGATAACAATAATATAATAGATATGGATGAGGTTTTAAGATTCTTCTCTTTAAAATCTAAAATTTGCTAGTTAGAATTGTTTGTCACAAATTGTTCTATCGATATTCGTATACTCGAAAATAATGGGTTTCTGTTAGGAATAGCTCTGGATTTAAAGTATGAAAGTTATAAAACAGTATTGTTTCAGTTTTGCTTATTTCCTCAGTTGCAAGAGGTGCGTTGCTACGAATCATGACTATTCATACTGTATCGGACGTCTGTTCATCCGTGAGAATTGTCGGACTGTGATATTGAGTTTCGGTTAAATTCAGGCCTGTAGATGACTTGAAATGTAGATTGAATTCTCAGTCGAATTTGTACTGATGACCCGCATGGCGGCTGGCAGACCATATAGGCCTGTCATGTAGTTTGTCCCAGAATCGATTGCCGTACAATTATCTTTATATGATGTGCTTTGTTTTCTATTCTGTTCTTGATGTGTGTGTGCTTGTTTTATGTTTGTGGCGTTTACGACACAGAAATAAATCATAGAGCAGCTATGACTGGTGAAAGGTATTTTTTGATCAATACAATATTTATTTTGATTATTTAGTTGTGAAATTGCTGTATGAGTATTAACAAATATTGCTCATGTCAATAATCGGTAGATCTTAAAGTAACATTTTTTTTAATTAAAACCATTTAGAGATTAACGTGTAGTAGGTATATATCTATAGATGTTTCAATTATGTGTTAATTTTATATTAAGTTTTATATAGTACTAACTGCATTATTTATTTTCTTATTCCTATCATTGCTTTGAATAATTCCGTATCGCATATTAGGTATTAAAATATATACGCCACATTAATAAAATACATAACAATATACTAAATCAAGATCAATTAAAGGTTTCGTTTCAAAGTGTAGTATTTTAATTAAATATTCAAAAACAATACGCTATAACAAAAACGATGAGAACACAAAGGTTATTTTTGATAGACCCCTAAAAAGGCAATTTTATTACGAGGAAAACGGCGAGCGTGAAACACGTGAAACTAATTCGTGCCTTCCATAAAAATTCGGCGTAAACAACGGAACGTAAAACCTTCGGAAAGATAGAACCTTTTACTTAACACGTTTATACAGGGTGTTCGGGCTTATATAGGTTCGATCTTTTCGGAGGCGATTTAATTTGCTTTATGAAGCAGATGATTCATGAGATAAAAAGCAAAATCTGACAGTAATTAAAAATATTTAATTAATAAATATAAAATTATTACATGTGGTTATTTTTATATTATAGAAATAAAAAATAAGAATGCAGTTTAAGCGATATACCACCGATGTATGAGACCACCGATTCACATCCCTGATCAACAAATAAGGTTAGAATCGACATTGGTCATTGGTCATTGGTCAGAGATGCGTTGCTACCTTTAAAGTCTAGGTTGGTCAGAGATGCGTTGCTATCTTTAAAGTCTAAGAAAGTCTAATTTGAAATGCCTAAAATAAGTATGTCTTTCTTTAAACTAGAACAGGGTAGCCTTTACTCTGCAGTTATTAGGCAGAAATAGGTGTGGCGATGGGGTTTCTGGAGTCAAACTATAAAACATACCTACAACTCGACTTTATTCGCAGTAGTATTAGTAGTAACGACAGGTATGAGTCGATCACTTAGTGATTTGTACATAATAACAGAAGTATTAAAAATTTTTTTGGAGAACATGTAATCTGTGGCTGAATTCAAATTGAATTCTCATATTATCTGAGGTTGATTACAGATGTGGCTACTGCATGCTCATTTTATACATTTTAATTACATAAAAAACTTACTAGTCATAAACACTGCTATATGATCTTACCATCTTTTTGATATTCACAATACAATCTTTCTTTTTGACATGTTAATAATGATATCTTCACAAAATATGTAAATACGAGTAATGTTCCTAAATTACATAGATACATACTTATAACTGTCCGGAAGCACTCAATCAAATTACAGTTTGTGTCTCCACTTTTGGGGTTTTATTCAATACCTCTATGTTTTTATTAGTCAAAAGATATGCCCCAAAGAATAACGATCAAAAACCACTTTCGACGCACGCGATGCGTATAGAATAACTCATCGCACACAAGTGGCATGGAGTTGCTATGCAAAACTGGCCATTCGTGCCTTCCTTTACGGTGTATATTGTCTCGCTCGTAATAGATCCTGTAATCTACGACTCAGCGCTTTCGGTACCCGCAAACTCTTAAAGAGCTATCTTTTCCGCTTAGTACTAAATGGAACAAAAATTTTTTTCATCTGAGCTTCGGGCGAAAATTGGTACGGGGAGGGATCCGTTTGGCACGGTGGAGGGAATGGAGAAGAATGATTTATACTAAGTTTATGGTGCGGCCCGGGAAGTTTTTTCCACAGATAAACAAGTGACGGTTTGGAAGTCTCGTTAACGGTGGGTTGTCGAACCCCGCTGGTTTTAGAATTAAGTAAATGTTCGTTTGTTGATGCAATCGTCCATTACGTTGGGGGAATTTGTGATAACGATAATTGACGTGGTACAAATGACCTCATTTCATCATTGTGGTACGTGTTTATTCTAGGAACACTAGCTTTCTGAAAGCCTGCCTGCAATTAAATAGCACTATATTTAAAAGGAGCAGTTTTATGGGTAGTGTAAAAAATTTAAAATTTAAAATACTTATAATTACCAAGAATTGGGGGAATAAGTGTAATTAATTATTTGTCTGACTTTCGATCGAAACTAGGACCCTCCCCATTTCAAATACACACAATATTTTTGATAAAACTCTGGTTCGTAATACATCTTAGTTTAGATCTTGATGCATACAGAGTAAATATAAATTAATGGACTTTCTACAACATACTTTAGAAGAAATGTAAATTGAGAAAGTAAACGCTATTATCCAACCAACAGAACATGCCAGGAACCCTCGTGTCTGACCGGTATGTCGATCCTTATACCACGCGAGTCACAAAAGCGTCATAAAAAAGAAAAAATCTGCTTACGTCACAAGTAAAGCTATAAACATTTTCCACTATAGTGGCATATATACAACATCATATAGTAGAGATACATATAACCGCGAACACACGACTATAACCTATGTTATAGTCAAGATGTAGTATAATTAATGCACCTGAGTCCACTCTCGGCTAAGTATGTTATGTTTGAAATTGATCACAAGTGTTTATGGACTAGAGCGGTCGTTTATCATTAGATAAACCGCTTGTTTGTCATACATGTAGTTTGCTACTGGATGCATTATACGGAGGATGTGCAGCTGATTGGTACACGGATAGGTCAAGTTGAACAAGGCTATGTCCATTATTGGGACAGGTGTTGTCTCAAATTTATTCTTTCTACCTAAGACCTCGGGAAGGACGGCGATATATGTGGTCGCTTACCATCGTAAACACTAGATAGGATGGTGGACTTTGATGCCCACCTGGGCGGCGCTCGACGAGGCTATGTGCTTGCAGGGCTCTGCTTGCGTCCTTGTGAATATACCGGGGTTCTCCCACGACTCCTAGGTATCAAAATGTATATAGACAGATGACAGATTACAGATAATACAAAGCCTCACCTAAGGTTAGCCACAAATGCGTTGCTACCCCTGAGGAATGCCTTGAAAAAGTATGTCTCCCTTAACACATCATTCAGATCAGAACACAGCAGCACATAATACTGCTGTTATTAGGCAGAAATAGTTGTGGCGGTGGTGCTTCCGGGGTCGAACCACAAAGTGTTCTACCACCTGAGAAAAGCTTTCCTTTCGTTTTATCAATGTTTGCTCATAATAAACTGTAGAAATAGTTTAAACAGTTTATGAAACGCCTTAAAATAAGCGTAGTATTTTATAAAAGTGGCTACTTAAATGTCAAATACTAATATGTGTTTTACAGCTCTTAAGCGTAAAAGTACAGCGTAAAAGTTTCTTACTTTTCTTTTCCAAAATTGAGCGTTTCTTCTTTTCAATATACAAAGCACTATGAGAGTCCATCTGATAGTAAGTGGCCACAGCTTCCCTTAGACATCTGTTCATCATATATAAAAAGCGCTTTACCTGATGTCAATCACAGATTTATGGGAAACCTTTAAAGGATATCGTCGGATACCGAATGACGTCGTGGGAGCGACGTCAGGTTATGTGGGTTTTTTACCGCCCTGAAAACCCCCTTGGTGGTTGTCCTCAACGCTGCGAAGAGGACTTCGGGATCTCCAAAGGAACGCACCCGGAGTCATTTGAGGCGTTGCCCCATCGGGCTCCACCCAGGTGAGCGGCTGGGAACACCGCAACGTCTGGATTTTAAGACGGTATTTGACCATACATTACGCGGTCCTTCTCGGGGTCGTCTAGCTGGACGGTTTGAGCTGCCACTCTTGCCGCCCGCAACCCCTGAAGCCCCTTTTAGTCGCCTCTTATGACAATAGAGGCGCGGCAGTGGTACCTTCCCGTCCTAGTAAATGTATATTCTGGTATTCATAACAAGCTTTTAATATAGTATTCTTTAAATTAAATACTGTAATATATACTCATTTACTTTAAGTGAAACATTATTCCTAGACACCATTTTGATTTCTTTTCGCTCTATCTATGGTTGTTACACATTCCACCCTTAATCTTAACGTTACAATAACGTAACGTAAAGCATTAACTGCGGAAGGAACCACTAAGCGCGGGTTATCCCCGGCGCACCCCCGGGGAAGCAAGGGGTGACTTAATTTGATGTGTGAAGTCATGACAAGTAACGAGAGGCACTGAGGAGGTATTACCCAAAAAAAATAACATTCTTTTCATATTTTGAAGCGTCAATCGTTTCTTTTAATTTAGGTTACGATTAGATGTAATATAGCATTATGTATGATATCACAAAAATGAGTATATTTTCCTTTTAAACCATAAATGGCACACTATTTTAAGAAACACGTGTGTAACGCTAGGTAAGATATACCGCGTTAAAGAAACTATTTCTTAGTATTATCGTTTATAAACTTAAATTTCATAAATAGATTGTTCATACTAACGGTTCCATTTATTTGTTTCGACTGTGGCACCTATGTCACAATGCTGCACAATACTCAGTAAGTGTTATGTCACGGTTTGAACGGAACCAAGACAGAAATATTAATATGTGCGTCCTAACTTAGTCCAGAGATAGGACTACTACGTCTTTATATGTTCTCTCTATAAATCCTTTAAAAATATAGGTGTATGTAGTCTACCAAGTTGTACTTGGACAGTGCAATGGACTAAGTCGTATGTGCGTGCTATGTGCTATGGACTAAGACGAAGTCGTAAACCTCACTATGAGAGGTTTACAACTTAGTCCATTTCACCCACCTTTGCTTAACAGTGAGACGGTAATATGTAGGAAACATCCATAATCGGCAATAATTAAGTTTCCGTCTGCTCCAT